>JZKD02S1656881.1:76067-91148 GCA_000966675.3 Picea glauca
CAATCAAAAGGATGCAATGGATCAAACGGGGCGAGCGTGTAGAAGGCATGACACAGCGTTGAGAAGATTGGTTGATGGCAGTTCCATACCTTTGTTTGGTTTTTCGCATGATCAAAGTACAACGATCCAGGGCAAGGACAACAAGAATTAGAGAAGGAATGTATAGGGTGCCAACGAATGAAAATTCATTTGGGAGCAATCAGCTCCACAATGACCTTTGAGCTGGAAACTCTCTCTCAGCATCGTCACCTTATAGAAAGATTTCAGGATGAAGTGTCCACCCAACGCAGCCAAATTGAGGACCAACGTAGTCAAATTGAGGAACTGCAAGGACGTCTGGAACAAATGGAGAACAACAATAGGCAGTCCACTAACCCCGTCAGCAATCGGGAAGCTTCAAGAAATCTGTCAACAGCCACAGTGAACTAAGTACCCGACCTCAATGAGCCAGTAATGGATGCAAATTGGGAGCAGCACGATCATCTGGAGGTCAAAAAAGAACCGGGTAGCTGATGTTTTTAATCTTTAGGAATTATGTTTTGTCTTACAATATGGATAAACGGAGTTTATTATAGGTTGTATACCACGAAATATAGCAGTAACGTAAAACATAGGATAGTTGGCAAGTATGTGGACACAAATTTTGTAACAACAGTTTCAAAACTCTAAGAAGCTAAACTTCAAAGGCTTAGCAATGCCTTCTTTTGTACTACAGTGGACTTATCCACACCTTTTTAATACAAAATTCTCCAGTTCTTGTAAAAAAAAAACATATCAATCTTTGTCCTTGTTGATGGGTGGAGTGTCCACTCGAAACGTTGGACGTTTCAAAACTGCTTACATAGTTTTATCCACAAAAATCAACAAAATTATACTATCTTATCTCTCTAGGTTTCAATCTTTGAACAAAGAACGTGATGTGATTCTTGTGGAAGGCCAAGCGATTTAGCCCACCTTACTTCCCCCACCCCTCGATGTGCCCATAGTTCTCCTTGCTACTTCACCCACTACAACTTCAAATCACAAAGACTCTTTTCCATCTTTCTTCTACGTAGCTCCTTTAAGCACTGCAAAAGCTTGTTGCTTAAGCTCTAGGGTGACATTTATTCAAGGCTCAACATCTCTACCTGAGATTCTTGTAGTGTGGCATTTTAAATGATAAGATTAAGATGCACTAAAATAAATATGGATAGTATCTAAAATGGATGCAACAAATTTTCAAAAAAGGTCAGATACAATATGATAGGAAAATGACAAACACAATATACCACACACACACACACACACACATGCAAAAGAAGCGATGACATAAAAATTCAAATTGCATGCAACTCTTCACAACAAGAATAACACTCAATCACAAATTTTCTCAAGCATGAGTATTGGTAAGCTTAAGGGGAGCTTAAGTGAGGCCCAAGAGGGTTCATTTATAGGTTACTTTAAGGGCTAGGGTTCATATTGTTGCTTTCGGAGATTTTTTTGGCATTTTTTAAGTTGTTTACTTTTCCCACCCAACAGACAGGCTTATACACGCAATAGGTTTTAGAAAATCATGAAACATTTGGAAGGGGACCAAAACAACCTTTTTAGCATTTCTAAAATCCAAAACCTCGTTGTTTACTCTCACATTCCATCCTCCTGCAACAAACAAAGTTAGTAGTTCAATACATCAAAAATTGATCCAATCACAACAAATGACCACAAAAACTAAATTTGTGCAATGCAAAAATCCCAAGACGAGGCATTCTTCTCAATTCTCAAAAAAATCAAAATGCACCCATTTTTGGTCAAACCATCACAACTATTCCAAAATGAGCTAGATCACTAAATGAGGAAACCCTAGATAGGGTTGACCCACATAACTAAGCACAAACAAAGATACTCACAATAACACCATATGAGATTATCGATGAATAACTAGTACACTTATTACAAAGGAGTTTACCTCCTTATATATCATTGTTCATGAAGCAAATCATTTCCACTTATGAATGTGGGATAGATTACTTTACACAAAAAATGAACATTAACATATTCTAAAGTCATAAAGTGACTTTATTACATAGTAATCTTTATATCTCTAACACCCCCCCATAAGGCGTAAAGTGTCAAACAAACTGAAAACAAATACATATATTGAATGTAAAACACATAAATTGAACACTAAACATCATTAACATCCCTTTAGAATCTTCTTCTTGAACACAATTCTTAGACTAGTTTGAGCTCCATCAAGTTGTCTCATAACCATCGTAACAGTGTAGCTGTTGAGTGAATTCCCGAGTTCACAGATCATGCCTTCCTAAACTCCCGAATCACGAATCTCCTTAAGTCAATTACTAGACAACAATCCACATGCATGTCGCGTAACCTCACTAGTAGACTGCAGTCCACATGCATGGCTCTCCAACTAATGAGGGATCTTTCCCTATATCCACAAATTCTAAACTAACTCGGCAACAATCCATTTTGAGTTGTTAATTGATCCCTTCCTGTCTTCAAAGCGCAGGCTTCCTAAAATGCATAAAATCCCTTTTCTTCGGCAGATTCTTCACTATTGTTAGCAGTTGATGGATCTTCAATCATGGCTATACTCGCTGTATGTTTTCTATCTTTGACCTTTCCCTTAAGAATCATTGGCTTGTTGTCTACAATTCCAAGTTGTATGACCCAGCATTTTGCAATAATGGCATTCTATTTCCTTTTTGTCTTTTGTTGATCTATTGCAGTTGTTTCTTGCATAGAATGCAAGCTCCGATTGGCTATCACCTTCAGTGGTTCTCTTTTCTTTTGCTAGCAATGCAGCAATCATTTCGTCTAAACTTTGTGAAGGTAGTTGACTCGAGGTAAAGATAGGACTACTCTATTTAGGCGGCAAACTATTCAGGAGAATAGCCTTGGCATCCTCCTCATCAACTACTGCCTTGACTCTTGCAAGTTGTCTAATAATAGATCTTAGATTGTTGGCGTGACTTGACATGGTGGCTTCAATTGGCATCTTAAAGTTAAATAACTGTAATTTCATGGAAAATTTCACTTTCGTTGCTTGTGCCTTGAATAACTTATTGAGATTCTCCCAGATATCCTTGGATGATTTGTCCAGATGTACGTGATGTAGCTCTAAATCTGAGAGGGCAAGGCCAATAATGTCTTTTTCCTTATCATCTATGCTCTCAAATTCTATCAACTTGTTTGGATCTGCAGGTGTTGCCTCGGTTCCTTTGACAATTCCCCAAACGTTTTTATTCATTAATTGCATCTAGATCTTCACTTTCCACATATGGAAATTGAAACCGTAGTACTTCTCTAACGACATCTCCATGACTAATCAGATCTGATCTTTTTCACTGCTAAAAAATAATTACTAACGGATGCAAAGAAATGTTACGTAAACCAAAACTGTAGATACTGCAAATATGAGAGAGATTGACCGTAGAACTGCAATAAAACCCTTGTTGCCTCTGTTGAGAAAATTAAGAAGGATCCTGCATTAAATCGCGACTAATAAAACAAAACTCGAAAATGAGTGAACTCGTTGCTAAACACCCTCGAATTGTGGCACTTCATAGCTCTCAGACCATTGAAGTCGCAAGAGTGGAAACCTTGTCTTTCAAAGGGCCGAGACTCTCAATGCAGCTTCCTACTCTAATACCATATTACAAAATGAACTGGATCACTAAATAAGGAAACCCTAGATAGAGTTGAGTCACATAACTAAGCTCAAAGAAAGATGCTCACAATAACACCATATGATATTATCAATGAATAACTAACTAGTACACTTATTACAAAGGAGTTTATCTCCTTATATATCATTGTTCTTTAAGCAAATCATTTCCACTTATGAATGTGGGATAGATTGCTTTACACAAAATGAACATTAACATATTCTTAAGTCATAAAGTGACAGTGATAAGCAACCTTTTTGGCATTTCTAAAATCCAAAACCCCATTGTTAACTCTCACATTACATCCTCCTACAACAAACAAAGTTAGTTGTTCAATACATCCCAAATTGATCCAATCACAACAAATGACCACAAAAATTGAAGCAATGCATTGCAAAAATCCCAAGAGGAAGGCATTCTTGTGAATTCCCGAAAAAAAATCAAAATGCAACCATTTTTGGTCAAACCATCACAATTGTGTGCACTCAATGCCTAAAAGTTTAAAATCTATGTGACTCGTGATGGAAAATTGCATGGTCTTGTAAAGCACATGAAAATGAGAAATCCTTTGGATCATTTAACTCTAGTCAACTCATGACGGCTTCTTGTCTAGTTGGCACCAATTCTAATTGAACTACTCGCTGAATTTTGGAGAATTAAGCCTCCCTAGAATTATTGCAAACTCATGAGAAGAGGCTCGCAATTCAAGCTCCAAATATATCTATAAAAAGAGCCATCATCCCCCAATTTTGAGAAATCTTCAGAGTGATAATGTTATACTTCTAATACTTCCATCGGATTGAGTTGCCCACTTGCACCAATCCCATTTCTTCATTTGCCATACTGTTATGATGCCAAAATATTGTCTCAATATTGCCATCATATTGTGGTCATGCCTGAATGAGGATTGAAGAAAGAAGAGCTCCATATGTGGTGTTGGATTGAAGAGAGCCCAAAGTGAGGAAAGACCCCAAAGGACAGAAGATTCGAGGCTACTTTCAGCACATTTGAGGTGATATGCTTTCATTCCTTTGCAATGCTTCTTTTAATTCAGTTAACATAAAGAATTTATTTTCTATCCCCCCAAAATCTGCTTCACTGGTTCATGCATTTTTTAGAAGCAAAATAGAGTTTGGTGAACTAACAATAGGATTTTCCATTGTTAGGAAATAGTAGAATCTCAGTTGGTTTTTTTAGTGTGTAGGACCATCGGGAGATCATGGCAGCTTGCAGACCCTGCTCCTTCCGGTCAACCTCAAGGCTTGAAGATTCTTGGAGGAGCCTTCTACACGTGTGCTCCTCATTTCCTCCCAAATGTTCTGCTTGGTTTGCTTACGTGTTTCAGGGTAGGAAAAGAGAAATTAGAATAGCCACCTCAATTATTTTCTACCCGAGCATTCAAACCAACCATTGTGGGAGTGTTCTGTCACTTTGCACACAAATTCCCCCATCAGCAGCCATTTCACAAGATGGATACATGAGGGAAATGCTTTACTAGTTTTTTTAAGGCATTTCCAATCACAATTCGTTTATGAAACACTGAACAACATTTCAGGGGGGCATTTCTAATAACATGACGATAAAACCATCCATATAGATGCTTTGAGCAGAGCTTGCACTTCAGCTTGTTATAATTCCCATTAACAGGATCCCCATATGCCCAAAATACATCCACAGCCTTTGGTATTTTGGTGGAAGATAAATGCAACATGCCCAAAATGCATCCAGAGCCTTTGTATTCTGGTGGGAGATAAATGCAACCTAGGGAAAAAAAAACTAAAATATTTCAAGCCTAAAGAATGTTTGCAAAAAACATAATCTATAAAAATCTATGACAAATACTATGCAACGATCTTCTGAAAACAAACCTTATCATTATTGCATAAATCTACAAAAAAAAAAAGCAGAAACATATTATGGATATGAAAATTATAAATCATGAATGGAAGTTGTTGCCCAATTAACGAAAGATCCATTGCCAGCGATTAAACACCAAGTTTTCCCTCTCGAACCATGCTGGCACGCTCTTCGCTCTCCCAGACATGCAAACAGCAAGTCGAAATGAACAGAAAGAGTGACTATAGAGTTTTATTTACATTTTTTCATGCCTTGGTGATTTTTTCAAAACAAAATTGCAATTTTTCCGATATCTTAAAAAATCTCAACTTTTTCCCTCTGATTTCTCGTTTCATCAATAACTCAATAAAAAAATCACAAAACCGTTGATAGATTGGCCATTTTTGCAATAGAACTGGATACTACTCTTGTGTTGGTGTCCTTACTCTCACTTACAAGAAAAGCCTGTGGCTGTAAAGAAGCGGATAACAGGACTGCCCTATCGAATCCATGTTTTGTTTTTATTCACTGTTATATCAAAATTAGCTACTATGCTACAAAATTATTAAAAAAAAGTTGAATCGAGTCTTTTGTAAACACTATGGAGACTAAGACCATTTTTCCATTTTAGATCTACACCTATATAATAATAGATATGAAACCTTGCAATATGACCTATTGACAGTGCTTGGCAGATTCTTTGAACTAGGCATATAAGCCTTCTTAGCTTTACAGCCTAACCATCTATATCATATGCATTTAACAAAAAGGAATGCTCACATTCTCCTACTTGTACCAAATTGACCTATAAAATATTGATAAGTAAGATCATGGGCCAAGTCAATCAACAAACATCCCCAAAAAAATACATCAGATTCAAATCATGATAGCAAACACTCCCTGAAAGAGACAGTCAGTTCCTGCACAGATCAATACACACAAGTCTTCCTGCAGCAAGATTGATGCATGATAATAGGATGAATGGATAAACAAAATCAATAATTTGGCTCAACACCCATGACCAATTGGATAAAAGTATCACAAAGAGCAAATCAAATTGGTCATTTCTAAACGACGTGTATGTCAAAGAAAAGAGATTTTATGTTTTCATCCAACATGACAGTATTATTCTCTCTTTCTCATGTGAGTATTCTCCCAATTCAATTTTTGCCCTGCACAGAGAAAACCATAATGAACTGGAAACTATTCACACATGTAACCTTGAGCCATTACAAAGCTTCCTTGAAATGAATCTTGTCTCAATCTCAAATTTATGTCCTGCTCACTAAGCATACTTCACGCCATGACAGGCATTATGAAAAATAGCATATTTGTCCCAGACAAATTGCTAGAAAATGAAAGAAACCAAGGAAAACAGAATTTTGGATAAGGATTATTCATGAAACCTACATATTGTAATGTCGAGAGCAATGCTCTCAGATTTCCTTCTTTCCCTGCCGCCCACCGTTTGATTTCAGCATCCAATGTTTCTGCAAATCTCTGCAAAGCAAATAGAGTAATGTAAGTGCCTTGAACTGCCTCAGAAGTTCAGAACATTGATATGATACTCTTCATACAAAGATCAATCCAAAGATATCTCATCAAGCAAAGTAATATTACTGAAATGAATCAAACGATTTTATCCATGAGGATGTAATGCCTTCCAAATCTATCTGAATATGCAGATTCAAGGGAAGAACTCCAGCATTAAACGAAGCAGAAAAATGATGGTTTCAAAAATGTGTTGATATAAAATTGGAAATTTATATGCTTGCTATTTCAATCAATCTAACTATGGCAAAGTAAGATGTTAGTCAGCAGATGACTCGTTACAACATAAAAATTTAACATGATGTATTGCAAGAAAACATCCTCTGAAGATTAAACAATAACATAGTTTTAGTGATGTGAAGTTCACATAACCTCCCTCCCATTTTTTATATTGATGCCAAACCAGCATCCAAATAGAATGCTAGAGAAAGATCATCATCTTACATGTCTCTCAGCTTGATCTCTTTGAGCTTGCATATCACGTTCATTCTTTTCAGCTAAAGCTTTGCTCTGAAACATCCAAATACGAGTGAGATGGAGATAAATGGAAAACAAAGTTTCAATCATAGTGGTAAGATAAGTTTCTTGACTTCGATCATGTGACAGATCATTCACCTTTAAATAACATTGCAGGATTGAGAGAAGTGGTCATATATAACTTTAAATTCCTACGTTACTGTCAAAAAGGATATTAATAAACTTATAAAGGGGGGTGGAATTCTCAAACAAATGCACATCTCCAAGTGAATAGCAATTACACCATACCGCACGTTCAAGTGTTCGCTGATGTCGGTCCAACCTAGCTCTCCTTCTCTCTTCAGTTTCACCTTCAAATTCTTGGAACTCTTCAGAAGATGATGCAGCTAAAGAAGCAAAAGATATTTTGGTAAGAAATTTAAAAATGTTCCTAAATGGTGAAGATAACACTTGCTTTGGACAAACTAACAAACTTATAAAGTCAGACAAGCTAAAAGCAGATGTTTACTGCACTGAAAAGATATATCTGGTGGATGTTTCATCTTTTGCCCTTACTGAAAAGAGATGTAAAATCATCAGCCACGTTTGTTGGTGGAGCTGCTTTCCTAAGGCCCGATGGTACCCCTGCAGGTGTTCTCCGAGGCCCTTCACTAGAAAATCCCTTGTTTTGAACTTGTGAAGCAAAAGTGGGATCCTGCCAAGAATAAAACCTGGGTGAAATTTATATTTGACAGAGTTTATATTTTAATATAATGATAGAAAATGTGGTAAACTACAAGCAATGACAATAAAAGTTCTCAATGCCTCACCGGAGTAGTAGCAGGTCTTTGCTTGGGTGCACTGTTTGGTCGATGACCCATACTAAAGAAAGAGTCAAGATCATCGTCATTTCTCCTTTGCCTTTCTTTTGCTGCCGCAGCCCTCTCAGCAGATGCTCTTTCTGCAGCACGTTCTCGAGCCTCGGCATTTGCTCTCTCTACTGCAGCGCGCTCTGCTCTAAGCCTCACCTCTGTTGCTGCTCTTTCTACAGCAGCTCTCTCTGCTACCATTCTTTCCCTTGCTTCTGTAGCAGCTCTTT
This sequence comes from Picea glauca, assembly GCA_000966675.3. NCBI lineage: Eukaryota > Viridiplantae > Streptophyta > Pinopsida > Pinales > Pinaceae > Picea > Picea glauca. The sequence goes on from JZKD02S1656881.1 coordinate 84,678, forward strand.
CCCTTGCCTCTGCAGCTGCCCTTTCAAAAGCTGCTCTCTCAGCCCGTTCCCTTGCCTCTGAAGCTGCCCTCTGTGCAGATGCTCTCTCTGCCCGTTCCCTTGCATCTGTAGCTGCCCTCTCACGTGCCTCTTTGGTTGCCCTATCCACAGCAGCTCGCTGTGCTTTCTCACGTGCTTCAGTAGCTGCCCTTTCATGTGCCTCTTTTGTTGCCCTCTCAACAGCTATTCTGTCTTTCTCCCTTTCCCTTTCTCTCTCACGTTCTTTCTCCCTCTCCCTATCTATTCTCCGTCTTTCTCTTTCTTGATCCTCTTTTTCCCTCTCTTCTCGCTCACGAGCCTCCTGAACTGCTCTTTCTGCCCTTTCTTTTTCTTCAAATTGCACCGCAGTTTCCTCTCTATCTTGTTTAACCATCGTTGCTTCCCTTTCCCTCTCCTCCCTTTCTCTCTTTCTTGCCTCCTTGGCCTGTCTTAATTTTGCTTCAGCTTTCTCCATGGCTTCCTTCATTGCAGCTGCTGCTGCTGAATTGCCATCTATCTGTTCTCCATTTGATGGGATCTCGTGTTTCCCCTGGGCATGAACACGAGATCCACCCATAGCAAAGTCTTCGAGTTCTTCAATGGACGAAATCACAGACGGTCTATCATCATCAAATGCAGCTTCGGATGATTTTTTAGATTGAGCTGGCTGTGGGTAACTGGAAAAACGGTTGAAATTTGCTGCAGCATATGCCTCTACCTTAGAGTCTGAACTTTTCTTTGAAGAGGGTCCTTGCTTACTGACTAAAGGAGGGGGTGGCCTCATAGGTGGGGGTGCCAATATAGGTTGTGTACAAAGTACAACGTCATCAACAGTAATCCATCTGTCATTGGCAAACTCTGTACCATAATCAGACTTACTAGGTGGAGGAGCCCCCTGTGGATTCAAGTCACTAGTAAAATCTTCATGCAGAGAATGCTCATCTCTATTTAAAGTAGATTTTATAGAAACATCAGCACTACCACCAGATAAATCAAAATCTGCTATGGGAGGACTTGAATATATCTTCTCGTGATTTTTCTCCAGGTTATTAACAAAATCTTTCTTTACAGACCTGCTTTCTACTGTGTCCCTGTTACCACTTTTCTGAGGAATGGAGCTTTGGCTTGTCTTCAACGGGCTTCTGTCTGTTCTAGACTTATTTATTAACGATGGCGCTGAGGGTACTGTTTGTGAGAATCCATCAAAAACATCATCAATCCCTATAGTGCCATTGCTCGCAGACTGTGTGTCAGTCATACTCGCAGACTGTGTTGGCATACTAAACTCTTCAAGGGGATCATGAAATGTAGTGGACGATGCATTTGATGAAAATGACTCTGCATCTAAAACGACAAAAGGATCATCTGCAGGCTTCTTGGGAGAATCAGTGGGATGCTGCCGCTTAGTGTCAGTACTACCCCTGTGCAACACATTCCAAAATGCTCTAGGTAAGACATGTAGTAAATGAGGAAATGTATAAAAACAAACAACAAAAGGTATCAAAGCATGAAAGCAAAGAATCAACAAACAACACAAATTTCCTTTAAAGATATCACTGGATATTGACATTGGAAGAAGTATAAAATTATGTATCACTACTAATCAACAAAGCAAAACAAAATTGCATGTGGCAGATTGGGTAATGCTGCTGCATCTATATTCATGAGAGAGCTATAGTTGAATTCATTTTTTACCTTTCAATTTTTAATTTGTTTGTTTAGGATTTCTTGTCTATCTGGATTTGGTAATGAATCTACATTCATTGCACAGCCATAGATGATAGTATTTTGAAAACTAATCTTGAATTGGCACTCAACTTTGCTAGATGTGATTAAATAAAGATTTCCACACCATTTTGTAGATTCCAGCACAACTTATCTGGCTGCTGAGCAGGAAAGTAGTGCACTATTTAAACATGCTTTTAGATAATTGCATTCTAATTTCTACCCCTTCAATCGAATAAAACCAAAGTCATCTGTGGACCTAACATCCCAATGGACAGCTAGTTCTAACTGTCACCTTCACTACATCTACCTAGAATAAGTGGATTCCCTTTCACTCCATTTCAACTCTGAAAAAGGATACATCATCCGAGCCCTGCATGTCATGCGTCCATTTGTCAGACACACAGGACACGTGATTCCTGAGTGTTGGACACGCAGGACACATGATGCCCAAGTGTCAGACATGGAAGGGACGTGTCTCATGCATGTCTGACACTCGGGCATCACATGTCCTGCATGTTGGACATTGACGACACCAAAAAACAAATTCACAAAAAATCAAACAAAATGTGCAGATATGTCCCAATGTGTCAATAAAGGTGTCCCAATTTCAAAATATAACGTCTTTATGAATATATGTTTTTACAAGAAAAACCTCGCGAGGAAACTTTCGAGTACTTTCCCGCATTGCGGATGGTATACAAAGAAAACCTGTTGGTGCCGATTACTGCGTCTAAGCCGGTGAAGACATTGAGTGAAGCAAGCAACAGAAGCAGCCAACCCAAGAAATCAACCCTGAGACCTCCTGCATGAAGCTCAAAGCACTCAAACTAGCGCATTGGGTTAACTTTATGTCTGTATATTATCTCTATAATTTTAATAATTTTTAACATTGTGTGTGTGTATTCCAAGTAAAACCTCATCGGAAACCCAAGGGATGCTTCCCCACATTCGTGGATGACATCCCTAGTAACATGTTGGCGTAGAATAGTGTGCCTTATTACCCCCTCACTTCTAGGGGTAACTAGATAATTTTCTTCATGATCCACAATGCAGACAGCAGTTCCAATGATGACTTTCCAGATTCTCCATAGACAGTTGCCCACAGATGTCTTCCACTCTATGCTCAGCTCACTCACATTAGGTGATACGGTGCACGACACACATGAGATACCCTGTTCTGATACTTCATATTGAGTGGTAATGTTCAATGTTTTGGGCATGAAAATAGTGATCATGGATTGAATTGGATTAAGAATCGTGATGCTTTGAATTTATACTTTTAGCCTTATTTCACCTTGGTGGTCATCATCATCTATTAGTCAAGTGTTGTCACTCTTGGGAAAAGTTGTACTACTGGGGAGGGCTCAATAGGGGTAACGTGTCCATATCCCAGTGCATATATAACACACTCCATCTATCCCCTCTCTGTTATCTTATCTTTTGGGTTGGTTGTAATATGTCACCTATAAAGGTTCATACCTCATAATCCCCATGAGAAGGAGCTAGAATGCTCGAGGTTGATGCAACTTAATATAAAAAAATGATACAGAAAGAGCAAATGTTATAATTAAAAATGCAAAGCAAAGCAAAAAAGGTAAGAAAAGCAAGGTCTAAAAAACCAAGAAAGGGAAGCATGAGCTCTACCCCCTCGCTAAGAGGCCATCACCCCAAGTCCTATGCAATAAATGCACACCTAATAAAAGGACTTAGCAAATGAAAATCAAAAGCCAAAAAAGGTTGAATCAATAAAGAAAAAGGCAAAAAGGGTTTGCAAAGACATAGTGTTGAGAAAAGGGTAACTCATTGTGTAAGCACTCCCTCATACAAAGGCAATCATGAGCATGACTATCATAAATAACATTTCAAAACTATGCCACCACCCATGAAGTAAACCCCAAAACCATACCACATGCCATTTCACATACTCTTTTGATGGGTTACTTGGGAAATACTCCTTATCTTAGGTATCAGCACACCTAATAGGGGGTAATTATGATCCTCCCATACCCAAACTTGGCAAATTGTATAACTTTATGAGCTAGTGTGAAGTTTGAAAAGGATACTTAAATGTGATCTATCTATTGGTTTTTGCATTGACATGACTCACTTTATATGTTGTACTTGACTTGTGTACATGCCTCCGGTTTTGATGGTGCATTGGACTACATGAGTCCCTCCTTGGATGATGGATTGTGCATGGCCACATGCTTGATTGACACCTTGGTCCTTTGGAAGACGTTGAGGGGCTATTAGCATACTTGTCTATCCCACAACTTGAGAGAGGTCGTTCCATATTTTTGGGAGGACATTCAGCCTTTTCATGACATGGCTCCTTTGCTAAGACACCCTATCACCCATAAGGTAGGATGTGACCCTTTATGATAGGACATTGCACCTTTGATGACGATTTGACACCTCTTGATGAGACGTTGCACCTTTTGAGGAGATGTTGCACATTTTGATGATGATATGGCACCTTTTGATGAGACGTCAAACCTCTTAGGGATGATATGCCACTTGGAGATGAAACGTTGCACCTCTTGAAGGAAACATTTCACTTTTTGAGCGCCATACACATCATTTGGAGTAAGTTGTCCACTTTGTGAGGTCATTTATGCCACACGTGTGACCTCTAGCATGCATTTATGGTGGACAATTTGAAATTTTTAGGGCTTCTAATGGATGAAAAAGGTGCTTGATCTCTCATATATATAAGAGAATCACTTTTCACTTGTAAATGATTGCTACTTGTGGAGATTTATCACTATTTGTCTACTACTACTTTTTCTCTTATACAAATCACTATGGATGGCTAGTTAGAGCGACTTTTTGGAGAAGATGTCTTGTGGATGCTTTTATTGCTTCATGGATGATCATTGTTAGGGTTTTGATAGATAAAAGATTTCTTGAGTAAGTGGTCTCTTGTTATCTTGTGGTTTTGTTTATGAATGAATGTAAGTGTAATGTTGCTTCTCTAGTGATGGTTGTGCATTCTCATGGATCTTTCTTGAACAAGCCCTTCTTGTTAAAACCTTTGGAAGGTTATTAGTGGAGAACCTTCCCTTGAATTATCTTTGAATACCTAATGATATACTAGGAGGATCTTCAAGGGTTAGTAGTGAACAACCTTAGATATCACCCTAGATCCACTCACATCTCTTCAAAGGAGTCCTTAATTGAACCCATATGCCCAAAAATATAGTAGGCACTAGTCATTCTCCCAATAGGCAATCATAAAACTTCGAATTCAACCTTTATTTATTGTTTAAGGATTAGATTAAGGTTGTATTACAGCAATATATCCATTTTCAGCCATAAATGACTCGGGTGTTTTGATATTCATGCATATTGTTGACTTAATAATCATCCTTGAACCCTAAATTGCATTGCTGATTTGTTATTTCAGCCTTTTAGGGCTGGACGTCTAGGGTTTTAGGGCTGTCATATGCATTTATAATTTCAGATTTTGTTGATTAATAAAACCCTAGTTTAATCCATTATTTATCCCTCTTTCTTCATTGGCTTATTACTTGTTCAAGGGTTAATTTTATTGTTGTTGTCATAACTTGTATTTCTGCTGTAAATCTTTCTTTCAAGTTTTACAACAGCCAATAGTTTTTCTTCTTTTGTAGTGTTTGGGGATCCTCTTGAGCCTAAAATTGACCTGGTAAACCTTCTAAATTGACCTAGATCCTCATCTATTCAAATCTGGAAATTGCACCAACTTACCACCTTATCCTTACCTTGTTTATCTTATTCTATTGGTGGTAGATTGAGTACATGAGAGGCCTTAGACTTGATTGTGTCTTTGCCTAGGGAAGCCTCCCTTGTGTTGGATTTGTTCCTTCACAAAAGAGAAAGAGGTCATTGCCTAGGTGACCGTTGTGACATCTTCCGATGTTCCACTAGTCTTGATGTCTTATGAAGGCTTTGCACTAAGGTGCTAGATTGTGTGATAACACGCCTCACCCACAAGATTCAAACTAGGCACCAGATGGCAAGAAACTAGCCAAACGCCCAACAACATTGCTAACAACCAATTGAGATATATATATATATATATATAAAATCTATTTTTAAGGTCACAGCCAAGCCAGACACCAAATTGGTGTAGGAGACCCCCTTGTTTGGGGGACAAGGGACCCCCTTCGCCCAGTGATTTGACTGGTAAAGTTTACAGAGGTATACATACCCTACCCCCCTCTAGATTTGAACTTGTGACCTCTTAGGAGGAAACACAATTATATATATGGGTATAATATGGATTACAATTATATACTTTTTAAGAGTTCACCATGTCACTCGTGGGAATTGAACCTGAGTGAAGAGGATAACATTCATTCCTCTCAACCAACAGAACAAAACCTAGAGAGACAGAGACTTGTCCCCCTATATCACATTTCAAGGGCCTACATGTCCCATGTCAGAGACCTGTGTCCACATGTCCCAATTTTCTGTGACATAGCATTTAAATTATCCTTCTTAAAAGTTTTTAAAAATGTAACCCATTTGGTACTTTCTATAGATTTTTTGACGTCCTATGAGGCTACCACCTAAGGTTTGTCCTTGACCTTAGTATGGCTCTAAGTTTCAATCGTGTGGCCGTCTTTTTTTGTTATTTTAGGACAGCAAACAGTGACCCAACTTTCTGCTCAATGTTTTGATGGTTAAGTGCTCTTTTAAGGTGCCCTTGCAAGTGTTTTCTTTACTCAATATTAGCACATG
>JZKD02S1656881.1:125711-145709 GCA_000966675.3 Picea glauca
AAGCTCATTCTTCATACTCATTACTTGTCCAATGTTTTTGATTGAGAAGATATTAGTTAGGGCATTGTACATCTTCTTAGATGAGTCAAGATGAGAGATGCAGGGTATCAATTGGTCTTTTACAGATTCCACTATGATACTCATGGCATTGATGTCATTTCCCTTGAACTTCTCCATAACTGCAATGTTATGAAGATCCTTCTCTTTTCCTTCTTCAAATTGTGGTTCCATGATATTTCCTTTCATGATATCCAACACTTTATTCTTGGTAAGGATGAGGTCAATCATTGTCTTCCATGCTCTGAATTTGAAGCCCCTTCTAACTTGTTTTATGACTTCATAGAGTAAGTCATGACTAGTTTGACTTGGTCAACCTTTGAATTTGACCAAAAACTCAAACTTGACGTCTTAGCTTGCTGAGAGTACCAGGAGGGGCGCTAGGTTAGGGCAAACTAGGCTATCCAGAAATTAAGTCAATATCTTCACTTAAGGTGCCTTAACAAGAGGGTTAGGGTTTCGTTACTGCAGCAAAAACTTTGACTGCAACTGCAACTGTAACTGAGCAAATCCTCCCAATATATCTTCCAGCGGTTAGACTGTCCAAAGATAGCGTGGGCCCATAACCTGTTAGAAAAGTAAGTCTGCTCATTTAACCATAGACAATATAACAATATTGTCACCCAACCATAGACCGAAGCCACCCCTAGCACCTTAACCTTGACATAGAGAATAATTCTGGAAGCAAACCCTAGGTCCAAAATCCAATCAACATAGCATACCTCTCTCTAGAGCTAGTGCACAAGGAAGAAATTCCAAACTATAACCAAGAGAAAGTCCAAGCCTAAAACCAAAAATACAAGTTGCAGTAGTTGTAGTTGCAACTACTCTCCAGACTTGTGCACTTACTAAATTTTTGTAGTGCGCATTAGATTCCTGTAATTGCGACCTGTGTGTGTCCAAATGAGCTTTGGCATCCTATATTTATACTTCACTTCCTTAGTTGTCTGGGCCGACTTCTCTTTCTGGAGGCTAAAAACTCAATATTAATTATTTTCTTTAGCTGACTTGTCTTCTAGGGTTATGTTCAATGCTTCACGGTTTCTCCTTGCTTCCCGAAATATTCTATTCTTGTCAAGGTTACACGTGGAGGTTTAATACCTCCTACAACTACCATAATATCAACAGCTATGACATTGGTTCCAACATTCACTTTCAGACTTTTATCTTTAAATTTGGTTTACTTTGTAAACTATTATATTTTCTTAGAACAAAATACTCAACTCCTTGTCTTTTTTCCTAAGGAAAATATCATGGGATCCCCCTCTTCTGCAAAATCTTTGGATGGAGCGCAACTCAATTTTCAACCACAATAAGAATATGTAATCTAGTGGTACTCACACTTGAACCGTAGTTAGACTAGAGTCAAAGACCTTAAGGTGAACTCCACCTTGAAACATTTGTTTGAACCAATTGAGCTAACCTGCTAGGCTAAAAAGAAATAAAATGTTTGGAACATATTCATCATACCCTCAAGCACTTGAGTGAGAGTGGTACTCTTGATACCTTGTCAATCCTAATCAATCCATGAGAGAGATACAAGTCACAAACAAGTTTTCAATATGGGTGGGAAGGATAATAACTTCTTCCCTTAACCACTTAAGTTAGACCTAATTCACACACAACACCTTATCTATCAAAAAACGTTCCATAATCCTTTGAATCAATGTGGTAACTTACTTTGTCTTCAACAAAAGACACCCATTCTTACAATTGAACACAAATTGATAAGTTTTAAATGAGCTTTTGTCTAGTAAATTTTCTCATTCAATAAGTTCGTAATACACCAATAAACTTGTCATTTGTTATACCTTTGGGAAAGAACCTAGTTTGATTTCTAATTACCTAGTTCCTCTATGATAAACATAACAAAGAATCCACACAAAGCTTTGTAGACATGTAAATTGAAGCTAAGGAACCCATACACCGATAATACCAAGGGATTATGGAGAGCAAAGTAAGCTAATTAATCTTTTGGTAGAGTACATTTTTCAAGGTACAAGTGAACTAGAAAATGGCATACATACATTTAAGATTCCAAAATGTTAAACATTGACACATTAGCCAACCTCCCTCGTCAATTTGGAGACACTTTTTCTCCTTGTAGTCTTAGTGATGAAGAATGAATAATTTAACTAAGAAATTCAATTCTTGTTTTTGGAAGACTTCAAATATCAACCGAGACTCAAAGGTTTAAGTCTAATGGAATTGAATATGGTTGTTGAATCTTCCTATGAACTCAAGATAAAGAAGCACAACAAACTAAACATGAAAGACCAAAGAATAGATTCTTGAACATGGTGCAGTATATCCCACTTAACCTAACCCACTAAGGTGAGTTTTTGTTGGGTTTTCTACAACAATTGCATTAGCTCAATATAAGTGCACGAGGAAGATTTCATCAAATTTCAACAATTACATTAGCTCAATATAAGTGCACGAGGAAGATTTCATCAAATTTCATTGGCTAATTTGCCTTTGTTCTAAGGACATGAGGGAGATTTCATCAAATTTCATTGGCTAATTTGTCATTGTTCTAAGTAATTAATAGAGAAGACCTTATTCAACATCTATTTGAACTTAGCATGTTTTTGGTAGAGGAGTTGATTGCACATTAAGGCCTTAATTATTAAGATTGTCTCCTATCATAGACAAGGATTCAATAATGGGGTGGTAACAACCTATGAACATTGATTCAATGACATATTGAGAAGAAATGACAATTGTTTTCCTTGTGAAATATGAAGACTATTGCAAATAATGGAATCCAATAGAAGTAATTTCTAAGACAAAGCATAAAGAAGATGATACAATTAAAGACTTCCTTTAAATTCTCACTTACTCTAACACGAGATGTACATGTATCACATTGGACAAAAATATATCGAAAATTGTCTCTTTACAAGGATTGGGAGAGGAATCACAAGTCTAATTTGTTAGTTTATTGTGATGCTCTAAGCATGTTCTCTAATCATGATCGGAGAGTTGAGCAACTAAGTGCTTAACTTTTGAAAGAGTTGGGGTGCATTTGTATGAGAGATATTCTCGTGCATGAGGGCATACTGCTTAAGAAGGCATCCATGAGTAAGGTGCATTACTCAAGGAGTTACACTTTAGCTATGTATAACTTGTGGTGGGGTGCATTTATATTGAGGAGTTACATATGCATAGAGGGCACATTTACTCTTAAGGATTACACACTATGTGGGACACATTCTCTAGGAGTTACATGTGAAGTGGGTTGCATTACTTTAGGAGAGTTACATCCACTTGGGTGCATTCACTCTTATAGTTACACATGCATGAGGTGCATTTAATGCACATTACACTTCATAGAGGGTGCATTGCACTTAAGAGATTACATCTTCATGAAGGTGCATTTATTGATCAAAGGGTGCACTCTATTTGGGAGAGATTCCCTTGCTCAAGAGGTAAATTAACTTGGGAGTTACTTCTCCTATTCTTAGCACTCGTGGAGTGCTTCACTCTTGAGGCTATTCTTAGTCCCTTTTGTAGACAGTGAGAGATTTAAGTGTGAGCTTGTGAGGAGTTGTTGTGCTAGTGTAGTGAGTTGTTGCAATCCTTCTTTTAAAATTAATAGAAAGACATGTCATTGTTGTTATAGATTTTTAATATGTTGTTCTTAAATTTTAGACTTCATATTTTACAATCTACAATATGTTTAATGTTTATTTAAATCCAAGCTTTTGACATGCAATGTTTACACTCTTAGGTGTTCATCCTAATTTTATGTTTATTGGACCTGATATGTGTTTTCTAACTTATCAGTTTCAACATTAGGATTAAATTCTTTATGCATGTATGTCATCACGAGGTGAAAACATTAGCATAATTATACATTATGACTTATGCAAAAACCAAGTTGTGAACACTTTAAGAGTTTCGACTTATTTGAGATATGGTCATACAACCCAAGGATGGAATAATTCAATTGACATAACTATTCCTTCTAGCAAGAAGATCAATGGCAATCTGGTTGAATTCCAAAAGAAGATGATGGGTGAAATGGTCGAGAAATGAAGCTGATGTAATTAAGTTAAACAACTAGAAGAAGGTCAAACTGATAACAAAACATAGGTTCAATGAATGTTGCATCAAGTACCACATAAATATGAGGTGGATGAAATGAAGCCTTGTATTACATTGCTGTAATTGGGAGGTTTGCCCCCACAAAGTGACATCTTACTAATATCCATTTATTACTACATACACTATTAGAATGACATTGTGGTATTCATGTGTTGTTGTTGGATTATATGGATCATAACAATATGTTTGATTCACGACCTTGGTGAAAAACCAAGGACGTGTATATAGTCGCTAATCAACCTCTTTGACATAAAGCTAATCACATTGCATCATCATGAAGTGAGTGTATCTATTTTCAAATATAATTTGTGGTGCTTACTACACCCACTTGCATGTGTATTTATTCATGTCATTAAATGTGCTTATTTTGGATTTACAATAATGTGTACCAACATATGTTGTTTCCTATTTACCATAAAACTCAATTTTGGATTTATCGATCATTATCTTTTTCTTATATCTTTTCAAAAATAATTTTCAAAAAATAACTAGAACATTCCTCACAAAAAGTTTTCTTGTTGGGAGAGAATCCTCTCCATTATTTGAATCAAAGAAAACCTATCTAATACAAATTGAAAAAAATGGAAGTACACAAGATTCATAGAACTTGTTCATATTACACTCTCTTTGAACAATTAAACAATGATAATAAAATAGTGTTTTTTTTTTTAAATAAAGGAACAAAGTTTAATGAGCACTTCAATTTTTTTTTTCCAATCCTCGTACCAAGATCCTAGAGATACCCAAAAAAAAAGTCCATCTACCTATAATGACAATAAAAGAGCCTAGAGATACCAAAAAAAAGTCCATCTACCTATAATGACAACAAAATAGTTAAACACATGTACAATGTACAAGGTCCCACTTATGAGTAAAAACCCACCCACCTACATATAATGATAATAAAACAATTAAATGCATATTCTTTCGGGGGCTATTTAGACTTTACCTTTTGCTCATGTATCTTAATATGCATAATAATCATTTCATACATGAAGATGCCAATAAGGGAATATGCACTATGTTTAGTTTATTTTAGTGGGTTATCATTTCTTTTTATATTAATTTAGAGTTTTGTAGTTTATTTTAGTGGGTTGTCATTTTTTTTAATATCAAGTTAGAGTTTTGTTTAGGATTAAGAGTATTTTTGTTTCATGAACAAATATTTTTTAATAATATTTAAATTAAAAAAAAACAATTTAAATATTTATGTTAATATAAATTAAATTATTTTATTATTTATCATTAAATTATATATTTATAAATATTTTAGGGAGGTGTGTAATTTTTTTTGTGTGTTTAGTTTAAAGTTAATATATGATATTTTAAAAAATATTAATAAAAAAATATTTTAATATCCATTTTTATTAAGGTATTTTAATACCATCTCTATATGTACTATATAACAAATAAAAACGAAAATTTTCTTATTTTATATGTAAAGTAATTGAAAGTAAAAAAATTCTTATTTCATTGATAAGAACATTTAACATCCTAGCATGAAGGAAATATGGAGTTGACACTTTGACATTGAAAAAAACATTAATCACAACAAGACTTATTTCAATGTCCACCATAAGTAATCTAAAAAGGGTTAGGGTATGTACACTTTCGTAGACTTTAGCAGTCAAATCGCTACACGAAGGGGGTGACTTCCTTCTCCCACAAACAAGGGGGTATATATATATATATATATATATATATAAGGTCACGATCAAGCCAAACACCAAATTGGTGTATGAGACCCCCTTGTTTGTGGGAGATTGAAAGTAATTTTTTTTATGGTTAAATCATTTTAATGGTGTGCTTATCAGTATGAGAGAGATGTGTAATCTCTTCAGTGATCAACATGGAGTTGACACATGGCGTATGTGTATGTGTGTAAAACCAGTGTAAATCCATCTTAACTCTAGATTTATCATGCACAGAGAGAGATCAAGTCCTTCAAAGTGAAATCTTTTTTTAGATTGAAAAAACTCGAGGAAAGATTTGCACATTGAGAGATTTGATCCCCATAAATACATGATAAATCCAGAGTTGAGATGTTAATCAATTCACACACTTAATAATATACACCTTATACAAAGATCTAACACACACTCATCAAACCTCTCTTCCCTCTCAAATACACATACAATGTGACATTTCCATTCAAATTCACACAACTATTACAAATGTGTTTTTTTTCATACAAGTTTTTTATTTATTTTAATTACAAAGAATATAAAACTCTACAATATCACTTATATAAGTGGGAAGCTTCCAAACTTTAAGTTGTTATAAAGAATATTCCAAAATTTACACCTCACTTCATCTAGAGATCACTATTAACAACTTATTTATGTCGTCAATTTTTTTCTTTTTCTTCTTTAAATTTTTTTTTAAAATTTAAATAGTTAATTTTGTATTAAAAAGACGTTGCAATTTAACAATGCAAAATGTATAGTTGTATAGTTGTTTTGATTCTGTTGAAACAAAATTATTGCAAATTCTTTAACAATCAAAACAATAATTGTTCTTCTGAAAGAGGAGAAGTTATTGATTTTACTAGTATATTCCCGATTAAACTATCCTATAATCAATACTATTTGCAAAACATATAAACACCTAGATTTAATTAGAGATATGATCATTATGGTCCTCCTTTTACTCCTCTCTTAAGGGATTGTTATTCTTGTTTAACTGGTTCCATCTCCTCCTCATATGGAGCCTGCTGGATTGAGTCTTCTTCTTGGGCCTCCGCTAGTGCTGAGTCAATCAATATCTCAAATTGAGTGCTCCAGATGAGGTATGTTGCATTCATCCTCTAACTTTGTTATTTTCCTTTGATGTTGAACCATAATTTCTAGAACCTCTACTTGCCCCTAATTCAGGGTAACCTCTTTGTCATAGAACTAGAGCAATTAATAATTGTAGAGTGATTGGTTTAAATCAATCTCTTGTGGCACCTCAAGAGCCACAGAGGTCCCAAAATCTCACATATTGCACATCGATCCAAATGCCTATGGTCCTCCATATCCATATTCCCGAGTTCAAACTCCAGGGCCAAACCAGAACAAAAATCGGCGAAACAATCTTATGTTCTATTCCAATTTAGAGAGGGAACCACTAGATCGTGACACACCTTAGAAAGCCAACCAATTGCTTGATTGGTGACTAGATTGGGGCTTCCGTAATTTCTTACCATGTATTTAAACCACCATAGCGCTGAGTTCAAATGACACAACGATATCCCATCCTCAATCACCATTTTGAACAATGATAATGTATTACCCTGTGTCCTCACCTCTAGAGTATGTGGATGTATGAAGAGGATTAATGCCCACCTACTTTGCATAGGAGCAGGATGCCATTTGGATTTGCATGTACCCATTGACTTAACTCCATTACTTGTTATATCTTCCATTAAATTGATCATTAAATAACTAGTCATATTATTGGGAAGAATATAACCCCCATTTGATCTAGTTTTTTCAACCTCTAATTAATTGAATAAAAAAATTAACAAACCTATATGTAACATATCGATTTAAAGCTCTTATAACATGACAATATTCAACTAGAAAAGAAAATATTCAACCAAAAAAAAACTTTTACTTCTTGTTGATTTTTGGATATCATCCTTAACAATCTTATGCAATGGTTTTATTTCTTATATGCATTATTGCAGTGATTTTATTTTTTATATGCATTATTATAAGAGATGAGTAGTCAATAACTACCAACTCTCTATTATGGATTGAGTCTAAAATCTTTAACCTTTGATCAAATGTGAAAGACTCAACTTAATTATTTGTGGCTCGCACCTACTAACCATGAATAACAAAATTTATTATTATATAATATAACTAGCACTTTATAAAAATTAATTAATTAAATAAACATAAAAATACACTTATAAAATTTAAACAAAAAATTATTATAATAAACATTCTACCCATTAACAACTTCTACATCAACTCAAAATTTATTGTTATATTTGAAATGACTTACACCTTCTAACGATGCAATTTAAACATAAAATGACAAACATTTCATCAAATATTATTATAATTGCTCTACCTTATTAATAAAGCACAACTCAACAAACATTGGAAATATTATACTCTACACAAAGTAGTTAAAACGTTATTTTGAAAGTCCACATCAATGTTACCATGCATTCCATTCTTTCTTTGAAAAAGATTGGAATTTTTCTTTAAAAAATTAAGAAAAAGATTTAGAGTAAGGTTAATTCTTTAAAAAAGATAGGAAAGTAAGAGTTTTGAATAGTTAAAAAAAATTAAATAAAGATAACAAATTGAATGAAAGTACAATGTTTATTTTCTTTTCAAAAAAAATTGGAAATTTTAAAATTTTAATTATATATTTAAAAAATTACAAAATAAAATCATTTAAATAGTTTTAAAATAGATAAAAATAAAATAAAATTTAAATAATTTTTTATTTAAAATTGAAAAAATAATAAATATAATAATAAAAAATCATACATTATGAGTAAAATTTTCATAAGACCTCAAATGAAAATATAAAGACTTTTGGATGAAAAGGTATAAAGGTGAATTAACATTAATGAATGGGAAATATTATTGGACAATTTTTTTAAGGAAGTTATGAAAATATAAAGACTTTTGGATGGAAAGGTCAAAAGGTGAAATACCAGTGAATTATTATTGGACAATTGTTTTTGGAAGTTAGATTTTGTGTTATGATTAAAATTTTCATGGATTATAAAGAGAAAATAGGAAGTCTTGTTAATGGAAAGGCAATTCGAGGTGTAATTTTTTTGGAAGTTTTTTTCATGGAAATGTGTAAAAATAAATTATTATTGGATAATTTAAAAAAAAAAATCTATAAAAAGGTAAGAAGCATAAAATTATTAGACAAAATTTAACAAGATTTAAAAAAAATTATTTAAATAATTTTAATAAATATTATTGTGTCTTATGAGTGTGATATCATGTTTTTTTTAATGATGAATTATAATATCTTTTATTGATTTTGTGTTAAAAAAAATTTAGGCTGTAAGAGGTAAGAATAAGAAAAAGTTAAGGAAAAAAAGAAGAGTTCATAATTACTTTTAAAAAAATAGGCAATGATATGTATATTACATGTATAATTTTATTTAAAATACACTTTGCATCTACATTTTTGTCAGTGTTAATATTTGCATATGTTTTATTGTATTGTGTTAAAAAAGAAAAAAAGTATTTTTTAAATGAATAATGTATTATAGTAAGAATCTGAATAAATTTTTCATAAATTATCAAGAGAACAAAAAGATATCTTCTTATTGGAAATGTTTTGTATCAGGAGTAAAATTTTAATAGACTATCAAGAGAAAATAGAAAATCTTTTCAATGAAAATACATGAAAGTGGATTAGCATTGAACAAAACTTCTATATATTTTATGTAAATAATACTAATAAATGTTATTGCATTCTTTCTAGAGCGGTGTAACAAATACATGATCATGTTTTCAAAGCCAACTTTTTTCTCATTGATCTCATAAAAAATCTTACATTAAATATCTAGATATAATCTTACATAAAACATCTCATCAAAAATCTTACATAAAAGATCTCATCAAAAATCTTATATAAAAATAGATGAAATCTTTTTCACTTAAATAAATAAAGACTCTTCAAAGAAAAAAAAAACAAGAATTGAAAAATCTTTTACATTAAATATCTAGATATAATCTTACATAAAACATCTAGATATAATCTTACATAAAACATCTCATCAAAAATCTTACATAAAATATCTCATCAAAAATCTTATATAAAAATAGATGAAAAATCTTTCACTTAAATAAATGAAGACTCTTCAAAGAAAAAAAAAAACAAGAATTGAAAAATCTTTTCACTTAAATAGATGAAGACTCTTCAAAGAAAAAAAACAAGACTTGACTTAGTTTCTCGAACTCATTTCTTTAAAAAAAACAAAACCAAGACTTGACTTGGTTTCTCGAACTCAATTCTCTAAAAAAAACAAGACTTGACTTGGTTTCTCAAACTCAATTCTCTTAACTTATTAAGAGTGACAAAATATAATAGGGTCTAATAAAAAAAAACTTTGGTACACTAAATTTAAAAAAATAATGCAAACAAAGTTAAAATGAAGAATTGTGATCATTAACCATTTTTTTTTTTAATTGAATGGGAAGACTTTGTTTTTAAGTCTTGTAAATAAGTCAAGCCAAAATATAGCTTTCAAGAATATATAAATTGCTCAGGAAACTCTTTAACTATATTTGAAGGATTACCCATTGTTGTATCTTTAAGTAGATATTTAGTTAAAGTAATATATTTTATTTTTATTTATAAAAGAATGTCTATACTATAAGTATAGACTAAATGTTAGATTTTAAAAGAGATTTAATACTAAATACTTTGCCAAAACATTGGTTTAAACATGTTATTATTTTTTATTTTTATTTTTGTTTCAAAATAATAAGATGGGAAATTGGTAGCCCTAGCTCTTGGCTATATATCTCAATCTCGATATGGCATAAAATGCTATTAATTGATGTAGTTGATGTAGTTCAAGAACAATCAAACTACTAGAAGCAAATGATATGGAGGCAGTTATCCAAAACCATATGCTCTGCTTAACTAAATGGCTAGTTTTTCTTCAATCCAGAGATAGGTCCTCCAGACTAATGATATGAATATAAGTGGGTTTGCATATGTCCCTTTGGTTGGAGTGTAAAACTATCTCCTAGAAGTATATCCATGCCCATCAGTATAAGGGAATCATGATAGACATTGCTTGGTGCCTATGAATTTATTCCATAAACATCTGTAATTGTCATTTATCATCTGGTTTCTTTTTATCCCTCCTAGATTTGCATTTTTTGGCCTAAAATTTGATACGAATAATCTTGGATTAATTGAAATTGAGATATCAAACGTTAACATTGCACAATCCAGTTGCATAATGGGCTATTCAAGGGTGCTGAATGCCTTTATGCACCCAAAAACAACATTTTTTCAATCCAAAATTTCATTTTTTTTTATAGAAACTGGTAAAATTTTCTATTATAAAGGTGTGGTCAAGACCACTAAGATACAAAAGAGAAGTTCAAAATTACATATCTTTTCAAAAAAGGTTGAACTAAGCATGATTCCCAGCAAGACTCTAGGATTGTCTTATGCTTGTTCCAAAATCTAACACTACTGCAATTATGGATTGTAAATAGACGGTAATATGTATCAACAATACATATACAAAGGCAAAACATGTATTAATATCTAGAGTTTGTGACTGTTACCAGTTCCATTATGTAGACTAGAAGTCTAGTTGTTTTGTTCTTCATCCAATGGGTCGTTGAGGTCCGAGATTGGAGCCATTGAGGCTACGGAAGCAATGCTAACGCTGACTGCAAATGACTGCTGATCTTTGGCTCTCTCGCTCTGCTCCAACCTCCGCTACAGGTCTTCATTTTGGCTTCTGAGGGCCTCAACTTCATCATGAAGTTGCCCAATTAAGGTTCAATACTGGGCCAGAGCGTCTAGAGCGAATGAAACAATTGAATTGAGAGCACATAAGCGAATAAACACCCTCTATTGATTTTTTGAGTCGTTGAGGTCCATTTCCTTTCCCTGTGTTGATGCTTGAGATTCCATTCTATGCTCTAGTGCTGCCTTCACGTTCTCACAAATTGGAAGGGACGAGAGGCAGGGAGGCGAGAGTGAAGACTTTCAACAGTGGTTGTGACCAGAGGTTGTCCCATAAGGAAGCTTTGTTCTGAGAACACATGAGACTTTGAAGACTGCGATTATGCTTTGGGATGTTTTACCAAACCAGATCGACGAAGAATGGATCAAGGTGACAACTATTTCCCAATTTATCATTCCTGCCACCTTCACTGCTCATCATGACAATGCCTGGTGTACTGTGCCGATAATATCCAACATTGAAACTAGAATGTACCTGGAGATGGAGGAGCCAGCTTTGCTCTTGTCTGATTGCTTGTTCCATGCTCAGGCTGATGACTGCAACTCAAATTACCATCTCCCACTACTCTGACTGTGCATTTCCACGAGTTGAGGCTATGGCTTCAGGGGCTAGATCCATTTCAATGCACCTGTGATGGTACATGCGATAGTACCAGATACCAGACTTCGCACAGAGTCGAGATCTCCTCAATGAATTAACGGTCCCGATGCCTGCATGCTTAATAAATTCAAGGTGTTGTGCATGTATGGTAAGGTGGCGTTGTCCTTTGCCACACGTTCTCCCTGAGTTGATGTGCATGGGTGTTGAGTGTGCCATAAAGTTTTCCTAAGCTCGTCGGGGAAGGGCTTAGACTTAGGGGGCATACACATTACAGAGGGGGGTAAGGGACTCGATGCCACCAACCCTCATGAGACCTTGGGCTTTGCCAATTACCGTATTGGCCATTTCATCTGTGATTGAATTACGCTGCCCGACCTCATGATAGAAATTCACTTGGAGGTTTTTGAGAGAGAGTTTGATGTGATCCATAATTTTCTTTAATCGTATGTCCTTTGGCGTGGAGTTTTGAATGAAAATTCTGATGAGGTTTTTTGAATTGCCAATTATATTAAAACTTGGGATTTGTCATTGCTTGACTAATTGGATACTTTGGTACATTGCATATACTTCTGCCCTGTTATTAGTGACGATTCCTAGGTTCTAGTAGTAATCAAGAACTCTATGTCCTCCGAGCCCATACAGGGTCCCGCACCTACCTCCCCTAATCCAAAATTTAATTTTCAACAAAATTTATTTCACTAGATTCCGATGATGACAAACTATTTTTTTTTAAATATTAAAACATTAGCCTTCTTCCTCCTCTAAACATTAAACATTGGCAAAGTCTCTTTATAGTTATTAAAAATAATTTAAATGCAAACTCAATTTTTTTTTCTAATTTTGTAAAAATTGTTTTAACTTTTTATAATAACTATAAAAAAAAATAGTGATTGATTGTACTACTTAACATTAACCACACAAACATTGAACATCCACTACATATTCTTCTTAAGACCAACCATTTTGACCAACCATTTTGACTAGAAAAAACTGTAATAATTATGAAAAATAATGACTTTCTCATTATTGATTTAAAATTTCAATCTCATAAAAACAATTCCATAAACCAAGATTCCAATTCTATAAACAATATTTTAACCGAAAACAATAACCAAAACAATAACCAAATGTGAAACAATACATAATACTATCTACACATCACTGAATGAAAACCACCTCCATTTTCTCCTTAATATCAACCATTTTAATAAACCTAAAAATACCTAAAAACCATTTTAATAAACCAAAAAATACTTAAAAAAAAACTACATATCCGAAAATATATAACCACAGCTTCTACTTAAAAACGACTCATTCAAATGCAAGAACATGAAAAACAACTCATTTTTGTTCATCCATATCCAAGACTCGGTCCACCAAATCATCTACCCCATTTAAGGAAAATAATAAAATTTAAAAGTGAAAATTAAATAAAAAAAATTTAATAGCAAGGAAGCCGCGGGTCCCACATTGAAGGTCCACTTACGCGACAACGAAAATAAAATTACAACAAATTACACTATGTGTTTACCGAGGTAAAAAAGTATAATAACTCAAACGCGTTTAAATTTTATAATTCCAAGTATCTTTGTCATCCAGCATCATCGTCCTTTGTATCGGAATTTGGCCTGCCAGGAGAGGCCGTTCCACAGAGAGACAGAGAGCGCTAAATCTCAGGTAGCTCCAATCAGTCCCGATTTCTTCATGAAATCTTTCACATTTGCGCGAATCTGTCTCGCCGGTCTTCAATTCGCTGGCTTTCCCAGCTTCAGACGACCCTGAAATCGCCCAATTTGAGTTTTTCTTCTTTAGATTCTGCCGGTGTTCGATCTGAGGTTCGATCCGGCGACCTGTCGAGGGGCAGATCTGCGAACAGATGGAGGATTTTTCGAACATATTGCAGCGGAACTATGGATTAAGGCCGCAGGGCAAATCGGCTCCCATGGGAACAAGCAAGGGCACGTATGGCAGCAATCCTAATTTCAATCTCAACGACAGATCTTCGTCGGTGAACCTAGGAAAACCTCTGCACGATGTTGACGATATATTTAGCTCAAATCAGAGCGGAGCTGCTGATTTCAACGTTTATGACGATGTCTTCGGCGGGCAGACGAAGTCCGCAAACCCTTCTTCTCATACGACCACCGGCTATGATGATATCTTTAACAGTTTCTCTGCTCCGAATAGCAAACCCTCGTCGGTTCCCGTATACGATGCCCCTGTGTACGACGACGACATTTTCGGGGGCGTACAGGGCGTGAAAAGCTCCTCCACCACGGTCACATACGATGACGTTTTCAGCATGAGGTCTGCGAGCCAAAGCGCTGGCCCCGCTTCCTTCGAAGATCTGCTAGGGGATTTAGGAAAGAATAAGGCACCAGTAAACTCTCAGCCGTCTGGGGACGAGGCGTTATTTGATGATTTAATCCCAGGGTTTGGTAACACTGAACCGGCGAAGCCGAGGTTAGTATCTCATTTACAATATTGATCATTTTTTTATAAATGTTAAAATTCTATCAATTTTTTTGCGATTAATTAAAGTTTGATAACCTGTTACTTGCAATTGAAATTAATCTCCTTTTATTTATTGTTGTACATTTTGGTGTTTAATCACATTTTTTTTAAGTTTTAAAGTTTGGTCACATTTTATTACAAATGAAACTCATCTGCTCTTATTTCCGATGAATATGAATATTATAGCAATTATTGTTAGCTAGAATTATGGGAACCTTCTTCTGTCAGGAAAAAAAAATCTGTAATCCGATTACAATTTCATGATAGAGAAAAATGATCATACTTTTACTTCATAATCTGAGTCTAAGAAGCTGGTTTGTGTTGAATTAGGCAAAAATGAAATTAGGAAAACGTTCTGCATTGGAAAAAGAATAGATATGATAATTTTATTACTGTCCTCGATTGACCAAAAAGGTAGGTCGATGGGACTCAAATGTACAATCAATAGTGACAAACTGTAGGAGTGCCAGAGGAACTTTTATAACCCAAATGCTAAAAGGTAAAGCTGAAGCTAAGAGAAAGCTAAACATGAGAATTAGCATTCACCATTAAGTTTGGAAAAGAAAGCATATGCAATCAGATTTGTGGCAATTAAATTCAGAATTAAGAGTAGATTAAAATATTAACCATCCCTTTATCTTAAATTTCTAATATAAGAGAACTGTATTTTAAATATTAAATTAAAACTCTCTGATCTCAGAATTTTGTGAATGATAGCATTTTTGGTGATTAAATTTGCGGAATCTGGCTAGTCTAGTTGCCAGTTCTCGAAATTTGGCAAATTTCATTTTTTTGGGAAAATCAATGATTATGATTTGACTGCCTTATTGTTAAATCAGTTGAAAAACAACTACATTCTCTGATGCAATGGTAGGACTTAAGTTTTCCAAATGTTTTGAAAATTCCTTCGAACATCTGTATGTAGTTCTAGATTTCTTAGAAAAGACCTACAGAGTGTTGAGTGATTCAGTCATATTTATGGTGTTAATATTCATGGAGCTAAATTTGCTGAAATACCAAAACACAGCTCTTCCACAAATCCTATTCTTCATTAAAATTTAAAAGCTTATGCTTACAATTTCTCTGTCTGAATGAAAGACTACAATTCGATGATTCATTTTTTTAAATAGGGATCTTTGCTCTTCTTTTACTGTATAAATTCTAATCCCATAAAAACATCTGACCTGTAAAAGCAGCATTCCTAAAAACAGACTTCTAATAATATCTTTCAAAAGGCATCTGACCTGTAAAAGCAGCATTCCTAAAAACAGACTTCTAATAATATCTTTCAAAAGGCGTACCTATTATTATAACACTTCTAAGAACATAGGATATGGTCCTATATGACATAAGAGCAATGTGAGATCCTGCCAAAGCAGGACAGAGTAATAAATGAAATTTGAACAGTATGAAATTCAGCCAAAGCAGAACACAGATATAAATACGCCTGGTGA
The DNA here is from genome assembly GCA_000966675.3 of Picea glauca. Taxonomy (NCBI): domain Eukaryota; kingdom Viridiplantae; phylum Streptophyta; class Pinopsida; order Pinales; family Pinaceae; genus Picea; species Picea glauca. The sequence continues at coordinate 141,912 of JZKD02S1656881.1, forward strand.
TTTTCTGGGAGAAATAGCTGTCTGGATTCAAGGACTCATGTTTTAGTAACTAAATATGTACATTAGCATCTGTCATTTAGAAAGTAGTGGCTTTTGTTCTCTTTTCTATTTTGACTCAATTGACTTTTCATCTTTCTCATGGAAAGTCATCCTATCTCATATCATTATTCTTGTCAATTTTTATGCAACTAATCTCAGATCTGAAAATTACTTCTAAGTGACCCAAACAGTAAACCCTAGGGCATTATCACTGAATAATTTTACACTGGAATTAAGACAGAAAATTACAGCAGCGGAAACATAAAGATCAGAGAGAATTTGTCCATGCATGTGAGACACAAAATTCCTGTTCTGTAAGCTTCTCAATTTCAGAATTTTTGAGGGCAAAAATCAGCCCTCCCAGCAACCACAAAAACAGTAAATCTGAGGACAAAATCAGAAAAATATCCTAGGAAAATTCCCAATTTACAAATCTGCTCCATCACACTGGTACGGCCTGCTGATGTCATCCGTATGGGCTGTACGAACTGATGACATCAGCATGTACGGACCTGCTGCTGCCCAGAAACCCTCACACGTGCGGCCCTGTTCTGCTCCCTCACCCTGATTCTACTGTACAGCTGCCACATGTGTGACTGTACGGACGTGTTCCGTATCACACATGTGCCCTGCACCCTGATTCTGCTGTATGGCTGTCACACGTGTGACCAAGGCTGTTGGGAGCGGGAGCGTTTCGGGAGTGTTTTTTTTTTTTTTTTGTAAGTAAGAGATTTTATATATAAAGGGCCTTCAAAAAATCAGACCAGAGGTACAAAAACTTGAAAACAACCGTGCTGTAGTTACCGAACTGCCCCAATAGAGGGGAAACCAGTTCAGCCAGCCAAGTAAGTCTAGCAGTTTACAGTCTGACAGTCTTAAAGGACAGACCTTAGGTGGCAGCCTCATAGGACCTCAAAAAATTTACATGGTATCAGAGCTAAAGGTGGCTTAGACTTGTTAATTTTGGAGCACTTTTGTGGGCAGTTTGGTGAGGTTTTATATCAGATCTATTGGCTGTTTTGGACAGCAAGTTTTCAGTCCAAAACAGTGGGTAAACTTCAGATCTGAAGGTACCTCACATTCAGTGCTAGTTGGACAGCTCAGGGCAGATTTTGGACAGTTAGTTGACAGTGTTTGTGGACAGTTGTGGGCACATTTGTTGGGCTGATTTTTGACACTTGTGGGCAACCTCTTTTCACACATGTGTGGACATGAGTGCAGCTGTAGAGTACGACCTCTTTTCACACCTATTGATTAGGAGTGAGGTCGTGGTTTCACCTTCCTTTTTTCACACCTGTGTTGACAGGAGTGAGGCAACATTCCTTGCATTTGGAGCATCAGAGTGAGCGCAGTAGACAGACATGTCAATATCTCAGATGCGTGTGGAGGACAGGCTAGCCGGGGCTAGCAATTGGTTGCCTTGGAAGGCGAGGATGGTCTTTGTCTTAGAGGACCTCGAGCTATGGGACATAGTCGAGGCAACTGTTCCAGTTATTCTTGTCACTTCTCCCGTCTTGGTGGCAGAGTTTATGAAAAGGAACACCAAGGCAAAGAGGATCATTTGTGACGCTGTGATAGATCACATTATTCCCCACTTGACGGGGAAGACTCATGCATATGAAATGTGGGCATCTCTATGCAAGCTGTACGAGAGCTCTAATGAGAACCGAAAGTTGGTTTTTCATGATTGACTGAGGAGCATTCACATGCTCGAGGATGAGTCGGTTACTTCATTCCTTGGTAGATACACCCAGATCAGAGACGAGCTTGGAGCTGTTGGAGAGGTGGTGAACCCTAACTCTTTGGTTAGGACAACTATGAATACCTTCACCAAACCTTGGGGTCCATTTGTACGCGGCATTGTTTCCAGGGAGGTTATGCCTACATGGGAGAGGATGTGGGATGACTTCATCCAGGAGGAGATTAGGCTTGCAGCCGAGGCTTCTGGACAACAACAGTCAGTTTCGGGTGATGAGGACCTTGCTCTTTGGACAAAGGGCAAGAAGAAGACCGATCGTGGAGGTCGATAGGGTCCCAAGTTTGGGGCCCCACCACAGGGAAGAGAGAGCAGSAACAACAGTGGGCAGAAGAGAGACATGAGCATAGTGAGATGCTTTGCTTRTGGAGAGATGGGTCAYTATGCAGGACAGTGTCCCAAGAAGAAGAAAAAGCAACAGGATGTGTCAGCAACGACARCAGAGGAGATARAGTTCAATGATCAGTTTGCGAGAGAGTGTGCATTCGTGACTACCTTGTCTGCTATTACACCATCCAGCACTAGATGGGGAGACAGAGTTGATGAGGACCGACTGACTCACAGCAGTGATTCAGAGGGAGAGCAGACTTAGTGTCCCTGGACATCTTCAGAGTGGGTGACTGGTCCACCCAGTATAGCTACAGTTTCAGAGCAGCCGAGCAAACAGAGAGTTGGTGCTACAACTTCAGTGCATTAGAGGTTGATGAGGAGGAGCAACAGGGCACCACGGAGGCTTGAGCCTCACTTAGCTTCTGAGACGGGCAGATCAGGTTCTGGATCCACTACAGGTGGAAGTTACTTGGCGAGACGCCAAGTTGACGACTCTTGGTGAGATAGCAAGAGGGGGAGACTCTTGGTGAGATGCCAAGAGTAGTGACTCTTGGTGAGATGCCAAGAGTAGGTGGAAATCCTTGATGGGAGACCAAGGTGGAAATCTTCGGTGTGATGTCGAGATGTAGGTGATCTTGGATAGATGGAGAGTCAGTTCCATTACACAGATTGAGCAGATCTGTGACAAAGTCCACTTTTAGTGATCAGGGTATAGCCATACTCACCGAGCATATGCTAGGAGACAACCATGTCCTCTGCAGGGACCAGATTGGTGGTGACGAGCACTTTCCTCGGTAAGAGGGAGTGTTGGGATTTGGGTACCTTGGGAAGTGCCCCCCATGTGCTTATGAGTCTCTAAGCACAAAGGGGGAAGACTATTACCCTTGAACTTTACTTTATGATTCTAATTTCACTTTGANTTCATTTCCTTGGAGGGCACATGCTACATAGAGAGGAGTGTATTTTCTAGAGGAGGGCGTGCATTCTGAGGAGGAGGAGGTTTCATTCTTTGTTTTGTTCACTTGAGGAGGAGTAGGTGGAGCATGAGGATGAGGTCAGTTGAATTGGGAGAGGAGAGCTAGGGCGCATGCTTCCATGGAGAGAGGCATCCATTTTAGGCCTCAGTTATTTGATGGTGATCACATTTGCTAGGAGGAGGGTGCACCAGTGGAGTGGATGCACAACTACCTGGTAGGAGTTTCACTTGGAAGCCAATTCTGATAGTTTCAGTGGAGAGGCAGCACATGAGAGCACATTCCTGTGGAGGGATTTCTTCATTGTGTCATAGAGGAAGGAGAGCGCTTCACTTCAGTGTAGAGAGCAACAAAGGGAGAGGGCGCACTTGAGTTTGGGCACATCTCTCTCTGGATCTTGTGGCAAGGCTTGTGAGGAGCTTGCTATGTATACTTTGTTTGTATTACTTGTTGTATATCATGCTTTGATCATCATTATATAGACATATATCCCAAACTGGTTTTCCCCGGGGGGGTTTTATCCAGGGTCATGTTGACAAAAAATACATGTGTCAAATTTATGCATGCTTAGAAGTGTAGATCGACATTTTAAAGTTAAAGATCTAGAGGTAGTGTTATGTGTTTTAAGTTATATTGCATGTGCTAATATTGAGTAAAGAAAACACTTGCAAGGGCACCTTAAAAGAGCACTTAACCATC
>JZKD02S1656893.1:17936-32175 GCA_000966675.3 Picea glauca
CCCTGAAAAAGAATGAAAACAATGACTGGTAGATAGAACTTTCCAGAGGAACAAAGGCTAAATTAGGTGATGAACTTTCAGTTTTTAGTTTGTGTAGGGTGAAAGAAGAAATAAACATATAACAGAATCAGAGCACCATGATAGATGAATTCTGACCTAGTTAAGAAGAGAAACATAGTTTAAATCACTTGAGTCTAAAACACCATTAGATGAATTCTAGACCCTTTAATTATCCAATTTAAACAAAATAAAATGAAGATGAAAGTAAGGACACAAGAAGTACATACAAATATAATAATACAGACTTCAGAACGCCACCATTAGAATATTTTTCATAAAAAGTTCAGGACTTCTGCATTTGTATTTCTTTCAGCTTCAAAGAATTTTACAATAAGGATCAAAATATCGATACTTCTGCCAACTTCCCCCACCTTTGCACCGTCAAAGTGCTCAAATATATAGATAAATATCATATTCTAGACTAAGGAGGTTGAAATCCATCTTTTCCAAAAATAGAGAGTTGTTACAATATCTTAGGATATAATATTTGCCAAAAATATGCTCATATCCTACTATCTAGGGTTTGATTTTTGACCAACTAAAAATGTGCCAACTGAAGAGGAAATCATGGGATCTCATAGGAGAGTATCCAAGCTTCAATATCCATATCAATTTTGGATCCACCTTACTAAGTTGGAGGACCATCAAGTCGAATTTCAAATATTCTAGAACTCTGTCTGCAAATTTGGCTTGGCGAAATTCTGGAAAATAGGCCTCAAATATCATTTCATATATTCCAAATAATAACACCTATGTAAAAAATAAAAGAGGTTTTTGTTATTGGGTCCGTTCTTGACAAAAACATCTTTTTATTTTCAAAAATTATTCTCCATATCCTCGGAATATGCACCCAAAGATGATGACTAAAACATGAAAACATTAAATGCTAAAATATGGAGAAATGGATCGTAAAGATTCATTTGAATCTCTCAAACTATGATACCTGTGTAAAACGTGAGAGAGGGTTTTGTTATTGAGTTGATTATTGACAAAAAAATTATCTGGGTTTTCCCAAAATCATCTCCAGTTGTTTGGAATGCGATCTTGAAGTTGACTGAAAAAACAATCATTCCTAGAGGTTACATAGTGCACCTTGCGGACTTTGCGTAGCGCACTTGATTTTTCTTAAAACCTGTGCAAATTTTGGTTGTAGCATCTTGCTGGAGACATGTACTTATTTCAAAAACTATATTCTCATCACCTTCCACTGTTCTTGCTAATCATGTGTGCCTACAACATTTGTGTAGCTAATCATTTGTGTAGCAAACTCCATCTTGTTGTAACTCGTGCATATCCAAGTGGAAACAAATGAATGTGAACTGGAATTTACCTCAAAACTCATATGCCTTTCACTTCATGCTTCCATTTTTAATCATATGAGTCTACACATTTGTGTAGTGAAAACTTGCTACGCCAATGTTGTGTATGACAGTTTATCAGTTAGAACAACAATTGTGCCCAGAAAATGTTTTATGCTATCACCCTTGTGAAAACCATTATCTAACATCAAATGCATGCTTCCCACATCTTCTATGACATAAAAAAAAACTTGGGATGACCTATTACCCCTTTGATTCATTGTATTTCATGATGGTGTATTATGAAATAGACACAAAAACCTTTGAGACTGATACCTATGACTTGACTCTCCTTCAACATGCATATTTACCTTTATTTGATCAATGGCCTAAGGCCTTTAAATCACCTTATGAAATAGAATACACTCACTATGACTCATTTAGGAATGTCTTGGTCTTCCCAAGACCAATACATGACTCTGAAAACTCATAAAAAAAATTTAACCCTACACCAAAAACAAAGATGCTAACATTTGGCTCCAATGGAGATGTTATCCTCCCAATGAGGTAGCAAAGAACAACAGACCATGTGCCTGACCATTGGGCTTTATTTGACTCAAAAAGACTCTAAAGTGATAAACAAACTGTCTGACAAGACTTATTTGACATAATTTAACCAAACTCAGCATAAACTTAGGGCCTTCACTCTAGCTTGCTCCTCCTTTGATAGAGAATGTCATTTAGGCTTCCATACACACATTGATGCTGGTCCATATTTTTCTGTGAGGCTATATTAATGAATCACATTGAAACCAATCTTGTCCATGGTGGATAAGATCTGGGATGGTGATGATGTTCCACCAGAGATCACTTCAATAGTCTTGTGGAGAGCTTTTCTCTCATGTGGTCGAGCATTTGCAATTATATTGAATATAGTTGGTGCCCCACTTGGGTGGGTCACTTTATATATTGCAATGGTGTCAAATATGACCTTTGTAGTCACATTCCTCAGACATAAAATTTTTCCATCCCATGTAGCCATGTCCCATGCAAAGCACCAACCATTTCAATGAAACTATGGCACCGTCCTTATGGAAACGGTCAAAAATTTATTCCCATGTAAACTGCACAGAACCATATTCAATAGACATCTGATCACTGTAAATGTTGCCTACAAAAAGATGAAACCAAAGTGTTTTGTGGGCTCTGTGCCTTAAACCTTGTTTCTGATCCATTGGGTTTCTCCCACATTTTATGAAACCTTCAACATGCAAACTGTGACCTGATTTGCAACCAACTAAGTCTGTTGTTAGAAGCAAAAATCAAACTGAAACTGTAATTGAAAAATGCTGAAAGAAATGCTCGTCATGCTGAGCTTATTCAAACCTACCTACCCTAATCTAAATGTACTGCAAATCAAGTGAAGTCAAAGATCCAGTGCAACCAAGAAAGCACTTTGTCCACAAATTCAATTCATTGCATGGATTCCTCCAGAAAAAAAAATGGAAACCTATTTGATGATGTCTTCAATAAAAACTTACAAATAGATTCAAATTTGACAAAATTTAACAACTTACGTCTACTTGTTGAATCCAAGAACACTACAAAAGGATCTTGAAAATAGTGCCTCAAACAACCATACTGTATTAAACCCTCAACTGCATTCTTGACCCTATGCAAATCCCACTGATGGTTATCATGAAAGTACTGAAAATATCCATAAAACCTTTGCAATGAAACCCTTGCTGGACAAAATGATGCTGTTTGCAAAACTAAGTCTTTATCATCTTCATTTCCAAACTAATAATTGGCCAATAGCTGCAAATTTTGACTATTTATATCCTCTATATAATCATCTATTGGGTCATGACATACAAGAGGAGATTTCTGCAATTCATTGTCAATTTTCCCCATTGAGTCTAGATGACTTTGCATCAGCCCATACTCCTTTGCTTCTTTGAAATTCTCTCTCAACAATTTAAAGGAAACAAAGCTTAAAGGAAGAAAAAATTCATCAACAAATTTACTATTTTCCTCATGTTCATTGTTATTACAAAAATATAAGGGATGAATGTTTTCATCTGACTGCTGACAAGGAACATTTTCTGATAACAAAAATACAGTTGGTTGCAAATCTGAACTGATGAAATTCTCCATATACAAATCCATAGGATCATTTTTTGATAAAGAACATGCATCTTGTTGTTCTAAAAAGTCAACCTCATAATCATAATTGTACTCATCATATCTGGGTTCACCAAAAATCTATGTAATGTCATTAAACGAGAAAATTGAGGCAACAACTTGTTCTTCTGTAGGCTGATCTGTAAATTCACTTTCATGGTTGTCTTCAAGTGCATACATAAAACAATTAGTCCCTTACTCATGATGACATGGATCCAAATTCAAATCTGTATCAAAGCAATTCAGGACAACAACTTGCTCTTCAAACTGCTCATCATTCTTTGCAAACACATCCTTCAATAAAACTTATGACATGATCAACGTCCTGCATATTATGCACAGTCTCTGGTTCCTCAACTTTCAACTCCTCATCCAAAATATGATTTTGCAGCTTCTTACATGCTTGAATATTGTCTACAACTTCCTGAGCATTATTGAACATCTGCTACAAAGACATAGACTTCCTCTCCATCATAAGAAAAGATAAATATGATTGAAAGGTTGTTACATAATGGAGCATGGAAACAACTTCAAGCGGTTGGACTTCTTTAGGAATCTTATAATACAAGCTGGAAAATATTCTATTAAACATGGAGACAGTTTCATCCTTATGTATTTCCATGGCATGAAACTCATAAATATATTGATTCCATGATTTCCTCTCACCCCATAATTTCAGAAAATCATCCTTCAATTCTTCCCATGAACTAATGGATTCAGGATGAAAGTGTCTAAACCACTCCTTGGCATCTCCTTGCAAATATTGATAAAATGTTCTCATACACACATCATCATGCTCAACTTCAAAAAGATCAATGAAATGCTCAAAATCCTAGACATGTTTCTCAGCTGTGAGGGTATCAGGTTCTCCATCGAACACATGTAGGTACTTACAGTGCTTTGGAGGAAAATTATGAAGGATGTGAGGTCATCTTAAAGGTCTGTATCTCGGTTGAATCTTGGAGGGTGTTGGATCAAGTACAAGAGGTGAGATATCAGCCTTGATTTCATGAGGCTCATCAACTTGGTTATGATCATCACATGGCTCAAGATCAAAATCAGTGATACAATGAGGAGATATATGTACAACTTTAAGAGAAGGATATACAAGTGCATGATTCTCATGATCATCATTTGAATGCAGCAGGTAAAGAAAAATTTGGTTGGCATGTTCAGGAAAGGACAAAAGGTAATTAATAACAAAAAATATTATGTCTTGGAGAAAACTCAACTTTAGGTACTTTTTTTCCCATGATGTCCTTTCATACCTTTGTCAATGGATCTCGTCCTCCAGTGGAGTCCTTGAATCGAATTTGAATCTTGATTGGAGTTGCTAGGTGAATGGTACAACCACCTTGCGTTTGACCTCTGTTCACCATCAGAATTCAAATCTGATTTTTGTCATTTTATCCCAGGGAAGATTTCACCTTCGTTCCCCAGCAACGACGCCAAAATTTTATCACTCTGTAAATTTCACTGGTTGTGGAGGCAAGTCACGGAAATAACCACAAACCAACTTACAGGCTCGAAGCTAGCCCTTCCAACCCAGAGATGACTCTATCTTTATAGCTCGGTCAAGAATGATAGGATATCTAATCAGTACAAGGGCTAGATCATTGATGAGGATAGGGTCGAAAATGAGGTTTGGTTAGGCAAGAAGAAGAGGGAAATTTTGGGCTATGGAGTCAACCCTTAAAAACGAATGAAAACAATGATTGGTAGGTAGAAATTTCCAGAGGAACAAAGGCTAAATTAGGTGATGACATTTCAGTTTTTAGTTTGTTGTGTAGGGTGAAAGAAGAAAAGAAACATATAACAGAATCAGAGCACCATGAAAATGAATTCTGACCTAGTTAAGAAGAGAAACATAGTTTAAATCACTTGAGTCTAAAACACCATTAGATGAATTCTAGACCCTTTAATTATCCAATTTAAATAAAAGAAAATGAATACAAAAGTAAGGACAAAATAAGTACATACAAAGATAAGAATACAAACTTTAGACCACCACCATTAGAATCTTTTTCCTAAAAAGTTTAGGACTTCTGCATTTGTATTTCTTCCAGCTTCAGAGAATTTTACAATAAGGATCAAAATATCTATACTTATGCCAACTTCCCCCTCCTTTGAACCTTCAAAGTGCTCAAATATATAGATAAATATCATATTATAGCCTTTGGAGGTCGAAATCCATCTTTTCCAAAAATAGAGAGTTGTTTTTTTTTTGACAGAAATGTTTAGAGGGATTTGTATTAATTGGTGGACTAGCCACTTGATCGGTTACAAAATGGCAGAGCGTCACTGTGCAGATGCCTATAAGGAGTTGAACTGTACTACTTAAATTACTAAAAAAAGCCTTCTTCTCCAGAAGCGGATCTATTCATCTACTTTCACTGAATTATTTAGAGCCTTGACTTCTATACAAAATGTCAAGATGCTTGAGAGGAGAGAATAACGCTTCAAACCGAGAAACTGGTTAATTTTTGGGATCCTTCCTCCATTCGTTATTCAGCTGGGACATCTTGGCTTCCAGTTGATCGATCCTTTCCTCAAACTCGTCCTGTGGATTCTTTAGTTCTTGGTGAAATTTGCTGAGATCCTCTGTGAAACCAAACTTTGCCGTGGAGATATCCTGCTCTAGCTGTTCCAGCCTTCTGCCTGCTTCCGAGTCTAGGTTCTCTAAGAAGTCGAGCTGGTATTGAAGCATCTGTTTCAAGCCTTCTAGTGTTGAATCCATGAGCTTCAGTCGCTCCTCTGTGGTGAGCTTGCTGTTGGAGCTTTCTTCCATCTTGCCTCCCCTTCTACACGCGCAGATATTCCTCTCAGTCGGACTCTCTACACAGCTAAGCTTAAAGTTTCTCTTGGCCTAAGGGCACGATTCTAATTTAACCTTGCCCTCTCTTCTTTCATCATTATGCTCTGCTTTGAGTTCCCCAAGAGGTATGGGCAGGTTGTCTTGCTGTCTCCACTTTTCTTGAGATCTGATCCTTCTCAGGACGTCCTTTGCTCCCTTCCTCCAATCGCGCGAACCTCTACTGGTTGAGGTTGGGAACGACCTCTAATGTCCTGTCTCCCTCAGCGCCACTTGCATGAATTGCATGTTTGAGTGATTGAAGGGTTAAGGTACCTCCACTGTGGATAACACATCATCTAAGTACATACTTCCTGGTGCCAGGGGGACGCCTTTGTTTGCTTCTTTGTCCGCGCCCTCATTCAGATCCCTCAAGATGTGGAATAATTCGTATGAGGTGAAGCTTCTAAGAAGGAGGCGGATTCGTTCCAGCAGGTTGTTAAGTTGTGCGTTTTTGTTTTTGGAAGGTTGGATAATGGCCTTTATTATCATTCGGGAGTCGCCAATGATGACCAGGTTCCGAATCCCTTGCTTGTTGGCTTGTCTCAGACCTTGCCATAGAGCCATTGCTTATGCACAGTTATTAGTGGCAGTGCCTAGGCCCAGGGCATATCGCAATAGAGTTTCTGCATTGGGGCTTTCGAGTATCCCTCCTCCACCTGCTTGTCCTGGGTTTCCCTTTGAGGCCCATCGAAGGACAGGATGTAGGCCTTTCTTTATTTCTTCCAATTGTCGAATTCCTCCTTCCCTGTCCCGATTTCCCACTCTTCTTGGCGTGTGGTGTTGTCTATACTCCCCTTTTGTTTTTGAATTTTGAACTGGGCCAGCGAGAGCTCTTCCTCTTCGTCCATCGTCCTACTGCATTTTTGTTGACTTAGGGAGTTGGCCCAATCGTCGAAGAGTGTTTGAACACTTGCTCCCACTAGGGGCATGCTTCTTTCCTTGTCCCTAAATACTCTGTTATTCCTTTCCATCCATAGTCCCCACAGGACAAACCTTAGTAGAGCACTCCAGAGTCCTGAGGCATAGCTTTGTTTTTGAGCTTGAAACGGATAAAGGGAGTCCTAACTCTGGAGGAGGGCCTTGATGTCTTGAGGGCGGGGGATATCATTTTGCAACCCAACTGCTAGCCTCCATACTTCTTTTGAAAATTTACAGTTTAGAAGGAGGTGATCGGAGGTTTCTTCAGCCTGATGGCAGAGAGGACATCTGAAGGGGCCCTCCCAGCCTTTCCTTTGGAGATTCTCTCCTGTTTGAATACTTCCATGGCCAAGAGTCCAGAGAAAGAGATCAATTTTGGGGATGGTCTTAGAATGCCAAATAGATTTCCAGAGGGACGGGTTGGGTGGGACGTTGGGGATGATTAAGAATGTTTTGTAGCCCAAGGAGGTAGTATACGGTTGGAGAATCTTCCCCCAGCCTCTCTCGTCCTTCCCTCGTTTTCAGAGGGGGGCTTTTCCCTGAAGACAGAGCTTAAGAGCACCCCAGTCACCTTCTCACTCTGGGGGTAAATTGTCCACTTCCCATCCTTGCCATGTCTTGCATCTGTCCTTTCTCCTCGTTGCGTTGTCGGAGAGCGTTTTTAAGTTTTGCCCGTCCATCCAATTTCTTAGTCACTGCAGGTCCTATCTTAGATAGAGTGGAGGATCTCCTAGAATAGAGTCATGCCAGATTTTGATTTTCTTCTCGCTTCTCGACACCCAGGTGAGATGGGGAGTGAACAACGTCATGGACTTTTTGTAGAGTGAGAAGAGTGGAGACCCCTTAACCTCCCTGCAAGGATTTTCTAGGCACCTCTCCCTTGCGCCCCTGAAGTATTTTTTTCACAGAGCTTCTTTGCTCCAGGCCAGATCACCACTGACAATGTGCCAGAGCAGTTTCGCCCCCAAAGCCAGATTTTGTACTTGGGTTTTTTTGAAGCCGAGACCTCCCTCCAAGAGGGGCTTGGAGATCTTTTCCCAACTTATTAGGTGAAGCCTCCTGCCTGTCTGCTTTCCACCTTCCCATAGGAAGCTTCTTTGCATTGCTTCCATTTTTTGAATTATGAAGCCAGGGGCTAGAAGCAGAGAGTTCTGATAGATGGGAACACTGGCCAGAACAGACTTAATTAAGACAACTTTCCCTACCAGATTTAGCCAATTCGCCCCCCAGGAGGAAATTTGCTTTTTCAACTTGTCTATTAAGTGGTTCCACTGTGAAGCCCTGGGGGTAGTTCTGGAGATAGGAATTCCTAGGTAGGTAAAGGCTTCCCAATTGGTATGTCCTTCCATCCCCAACACTCTAGAGATTCCCAACATGTCTTTGGGTGTGATATTCCAACCATAACTTTTGCTCTTTCCCTGGTTTATCTCACTTCCTAAAACTGCTGCGTATGCATCCAATTCCTCCTTGAATTTCCTTGCTACTAGCGGGCTTGCCCCGCCTAATAGCAGGGTGTCATCCGCAAATTGGGCATGATTTATTTCCTTCACGCCATGCGCAATTTTTAGCCCCTGGAGGTTGTTTTGGGCCTTGTAGTGTTCCAGCTGATAACTGAGAACCTTAGCCTGGATTGCATAGAGGAGAGGCGAGAGGGGGCCCCCCTACCTTAAACCTCTGGAGGCTTGGAAAAAATTTGTTGCTCTTCCATTCACCATGGGGGCTATCCATGGTGACCCTACACAGGCTCTGACCCAATTCACAAAGGAATGATCGAAACCAAACTTCCTCATTACCTCAAATAGAAAATTGTGGTTAACTCTATCGAAAGCATTTGCAAGATCTAGTTTTATAATCATACCTTTGTCTTTCCTGTGGATGTTGGAGTGGAGAGCCTCTTGCACCAGGATGATGTTGTCTTCTATGTGCCTACCCTTGATGAAGCCTCCTTGATTCTCTGGGAGTATGAGAGGGAGGATTGGTTTCAATCTGTTGGCTATCACCTTGGTAAGGATTTTGTAGCTTGTATTGCAAAGAGATATCGGCATGAATCGGTTAAAGCTAGTCGCTCCTTTCTCTTTCGGGATGAGTGCCAGGAAGGCCGAGTTTGTGCTCCCTCCAATATTGTTGCTTGCTTGAGATTTTCGGATCATTTTAGTGAGGTCATATTTGACTATCCCCCAGCAGTGTTGGTAGAATCTGGCTGTGAATCCGTCCGGTCCAGGGGCCTTATCCAGATGCATTTGGTCTAAAGCTTCTTTTATTTCTTGCTGCGTGACTTCCTCCACAAGTTTGAGATTGATTTCGTCCTTTAGGAGGCTTGGAACTATGGAGAGGGGGTACCTTTGGGGGTCAATGCTTGCCCTTTGAGTTTTTGAATAGAGGGTTCCAAAGGTTTCGAACGCTACCTGTCTAATGCCTTCCTGATCCGAGATTGTAATGTTCTGGGCCTGGATTTTTGTCACTGCCTTATAATGCTTCCTTGCTTCCACTTTCTTATGAAAATAGCTTGTGTTTTTATCTCCTTCCTTCAGCCAGAGACTGTGGGACTTTTGCCTCCAATAGCTTTCTTCCTCCCTGCAAGCCTTATGCCACTGCCTTTGAAGGTGATGCTCTTTAAGAAGGTCCTGCTGTGTGATCTCCCTTTTTTCCAGATCGAGCTAGTGGCTCTCTAGTCACCTTTGGGGTTCTTTACGCCAAGTGGCTAGGTCAGGTTTCCTTTTAGCCCAGGACTTTAGCGCAGCCTTAAGCCTTCGCAATTTTTCTTCCCAAACATAGAACACGGATCCATTTACCTTACTCGTCCACACGCTGGAGACTATGCTCAGAAAGTCTTTGTCCTGCGTCCATGAGGGGTTGAATCTAAAAGGGATGGGCCCCTGTCCTTGATCAATCTTTAACTCTAGGGTGATTGGCTTGTGGTCAGAGGTACTGTGAGGGAGTATTTCTGAAGAGGCTTTGAGCCCAAGGGTCAAGAAAGAGCTTTGAACTAGGAATCTGTCTAGGCAAGCAGCAATGTGCCCTGGGCCTACCCGTTTGTTGGACCACGTATAGAGGCCTTTGAGAGGTTTAATATCCATTAAATCCCATGCTGAGATTAGGTCTTCCACCCATTCTCTAGATGGGTCTCTTACGATAGATCCCCCTCGTTTTTCTGCTTGAGCCAGCGTTACATTTAAATCCCCTCCGAGGATGATATTTTCTAGATCATTGTTTGTTAAATAGTCTAGAAGGGTTTTCCAGCAGTTCTTTTTTTCCTCTATGTGTTGTGGGACATAGATATTAAAGAGGCTTACCATATTTCCGGACTCCTTGTGGAGTAGTTGGGAGTAAATCCAATGCATGCAGGATTCAGAGCTGATCAGTTCTATTTTAGAGGTGTTCCACAGAGTGCAGAGTCCTCTTGATGCGCCTCTGGCGTTTTTTGCTAATCCTTGATTGTTTTTCCAAACATTTTTTGAAGCTTTAATAGAGTCTTGTCGACTCATCTTGGTCTCTTGGATAAGTAGGATGTCTGATTTCGATGTTCTGATAATGTCCTTGAGAGTTTCTTCCTTCCTTTTGCTACCGAGACCCCTACAGTTCTAGGAGGTTAACTTCATTGATTGCATGGGGGGGGGGATTTGCCTCATTGGGAGGCTTTAGCTAGCTTCCTTTTCTGCCTCACACCGATCAGTTGCTTGATGGTTGGTTGTGCTCCTTTTAGGACATCCTTGTAGGTTTCTTGATCTCTTTCTGCTTTTTTGGATTTCCTGCCTCTTCCTGGTTTCTTTGGGGTGTCCCAGGCTTCACTCGCCCCTTCTGATTCGTTCCCTGATGAGATCTCCCCTTCCTTTGTACCTTTAGCCATCTCGTTCCTCGGAGGGGATTTGGTTTTCTCCATTCCTTCTGTTAGCTTTTGGGCGTCTCCATCTTCCAGGTTTTGGGTGCCTTTTCCTTCTCCCTCTTGGGCGTCTTTGCCATGATCCCTCGTCACACCTATTGTTTCAAGAGCCATGAAGCTATTTGTCGTTTCTTTACTGCCTGGATGCTTGTCTTGATCTGGGGATGGTTTTTCACTTCATGGACCTTTTGATTTCAATTTCCCTTTCCAGGGTTGTATCCAACCCTCTTCTCCTGCTTTCTCTGTATTTGGGTTTTTTGGGCAGTTTCTCTGGAAGTGGTCGTATTCACGGCATCCTCTACATTTGAACGGGAGCTGCTCATAGTCTAGCTTTTGTAGGTGGTGCCAATCTCCTACCTTTAATTTTACTGCTTCCGACAGGCCTACCTCCAGATCAACTTCCACACAAATCCTTGCACAGGAATACTGATCTTTTGGATCTGCTTTGTCAATGTAGTGTCCTAGCCTGTTCCCGATAGCTTGCAACGATGAGGAGTTCTGGCAGTGTATTGGAAGGTTCGGGAGTCTTACCCAGATAGGGACATATTTTGGCACTTCTGAGGCTGGATCGAAGCTTGGGGTCCATCGATTCAGGTAGAGCCCCTGTGTACCCATGAAATATGGTCCATTTCTGAAGATTAGATCTTGGTCCTCTTGAGAGATGAATTTGAAAATGAAGTAACTTCTTCCGACCGCGTAGAATGTTACACTATTTGTTATTAGCGGCCGCCAGTTCCTTTGAATCCAGTTATCTGTTGATTTGGTTGAGGGCCAGAGGCCCATGAACTGACCTACTAGGCCGCGTTCTGAGAGGGAAAGCGCGACCTTCATTGGTTTCTCCGGAGGAAGGTTAATCTCTGTTACATCGTCCAGTTTTTTCACAAAGCTTGGCGCTTCTGCCTGGGGATCTTTCTTACTACAGGCTGCTATTAATTTCCTAAAGGACGAGGCTGGGGATGGAGGGGGCGACGACCCCCCTCCGCCCTGGCTTGTCATGGCCGCGATTGAACTCAAACCCTAAATCAGAGTGAGTTTTACCTGCACGCGCGATCCAACATCAAGTTGGGTGGGTTGTTACTCAAGACATGCAACTCCCAAAAATAGAGAGTTGTTACAATAGCTTAGGAAAGAGTATTTGCCAAAAATATGATCATATCCAACTATCTAGGGTTTGATTTTTGACCAACTAAAAATGTGCCAACTAAAGAGAAAATAATGGGATCTGATAGGAGAGTATCCAAGCTTCAATATCCATATCAATTTTGGATCCACCTTGCTGAGTTGGAGGACCATCAAGTCGACTTTCAAAGATTCTAGAACTCTGTCAACAAATTTGGCTTGGCGTAATTCTAGAAAATAGGCCTGAAATATCATTTCATATATTCCAAATAATAACACATGTGTAAAAACTAAAAGAGGTTTTTGTTTTTTGTTTTGTGATTGACAAACACCTCTTTTGGTTTTCAAAATTTCTTCTCTAGATCCTCAAAATCTACACCCAAAGATGATGACTAAAACAGGAAAACATTAAATGCTAAAATATGGAAAAATGGATCGTAAATATTCATTTGAATCTCTTAAACTATGACACCTATGTAAAAAGTGAGAGAGGTTTTTGTTATTGAGTTCATTATTGACAAAAACCTCTATGGGTTTTCCCAAAATCCTCTCTATTTGTTTGGAATGTGATCTTGAAGTTGACTTCAAAAACAATCATTCCCAGAACTTGTGTAGTGTGCCCTGCAAACTTTGCGTAGAGCACTTGATTTTTTTTGAAATCTATGCAACTTATGGTGGTAGAATCTTGTTGGAGACATGTACTTATTTCAAAAACTATATTCTCATCACCTCCCACTGTTCTTGCTAATCATGTGTGCCTACAACATTTGCATAGAAAATTTGGGCTATTGTTGTTCAAGTGCTACCTACAACATTTGTGTAGCAACTTTGTGTAGAAAAATCCATATTGTTGTAACTCGTGCAGATCTAGGTGGAAGAAAATGACTAGGAACCTATATTTACCTCAAAACTCATATTCCTTTCACTTCATGCTATCCTTTTTAATCATATGAGTCTACAACATTTGCATAGTGAAAACTTGCTACGTAAATAATATGTATGATAATGTATCAGTCAGAACAACAACTGTGATCAGAAAATGTTTTATGTTGTCACCCTTGTGAAAACCATTCTCTAACATCACATTCATGCTTCCCACATCTTCTATGACATAAATAAAAACTTTGGATGACCTCTTACCCCTTTGATTCCTTGCCTTTCATGATGGTGTATTATGAAATAGACACAAAAACCTTTTAGACTCAGACCTATGACTTAACTCTCTTTTGACATGCATATTTCCCTTTATTTGATCAATGGACTAAGGCCTTTAAATGACCTTATGAAACAAAAAACACTCACTGTGACTCATTTAGGAATGTCTTGGTCTTCCCAAGACCATGAAACGACTCTGAAAATTCAGAAAAAAACCTTTAACCCTACACCAAAAACAAAGATGCTAACAGTTCCTATGGGAGAAGTAGAGTAACCTTCATCCCTCACAGTTTATTGAGCAAAAGAAGAAATTCCTCTCACGGAATCATAACCTTATTCCCTCATGGTTTGCTAAGAAAAAAAAGAAATTCCTCTCATGGCATCATACTCTGGCTAGGGGGTGGCCAGCTATAAAAATCAATGGTGCAGTTGTGCCTATGGTTGGGAGGAAAGTGGCACACCCTTCAACAATTGCTAGAACTTTCTAGTATTTAGATAAGTATACATTTGCCTAGTCTATGCAATTGTGAAGTTCATAAATAGTGTAGAAGTGTGCTTTGGAGCAATGTGAATTTAGTTTTTTGCTAAGGATAACTTGAGGAAAATTATGGGTAACTATGAGGATGTTACAACTAAAATTTATTGTGATTGGTAACTGTTGATTAAGTTTGGTTGTCATTGATGTCAACCCTTGAACAAAGACCCATAGCACAAAGGTTTGGGTAATGGACCCAATATTGTTTGATGTAAATATGACTCATTATTGTTTTG
>JZKD02S1656904.1:48219-65186 GCA_000966675.3 Picea glauca
TGAATTCTTAATTTCTCAGCATGTTTTATTTCTGCTAAAGACTGCAAGATTTATTATTAGAAATAACTTGTATGTTTAAATGTCTTTCTCAAATTTCATCCACCCATTCCTTTGAAATTTCAAATTCCTAAAATGCACATGGTAGCATGCCTCTTGAGGTTGAGGGTTTAGTGATCTGTTCTAAATTTTTTTGAAGGTTAGGACATAGAGAGAGAGATTCAATAAATTCACACAGTATTTGTTTTATACAAGCATGGATTTAAAGCTCAATATCATCCTTAGCCCCTGAGGTGCGTTGGAATAGTTCCATAAACAACCTGTAACATCTCAAAGAACAACATCTGAAATGGCGTTGTTGTTGGGGATGAAATTTGAAGTGATTTTTCCTTGGGGTACGATATTGTAAGCTTTGAGTGTCGATGGTGAACAAGTCTCATACACCTGGTTGTTAATCCTTCACCTGGTGATTCCACAGAAGGAAATATGGCATATAAAAGAAGACATACCATAAGGAACCTTGATCCTACTCAAATTCCAGTTTATCTAGATCCAAAAAATCTTGTTACCTAGAGAAACATTAGGGAAAGGTAGTTGTCTTCTCCCCCAGGTAATCCTCATTTAGATTTATTTCCTTCTTCTATTCATAAATTAAGTGAATCTATAGATATGATAGACATACCTAAAGACTCACATTCTGCTTTAAAATTTCCTCAATGGCCTCTGATAGATCTGCATAGTTCTGTTCTAAAGTTTTCTCCAGAAGGGAGTTCTTCTTTAAGACCCTACTTTAAAGATCCTACCTCTCCTTTATATTTTCAAGCCAACAATCGTATCCTTCAAAACCTAATGTCTAGACTAGGAGGGGGTAGATGTGGGGGAAATCAACCTCCACCTCCACCACCTATAAATCCATGGGTAGAAACCATATATGGCCCTCGTAATTTTCCTCCAAATGTCCATGATCTCCCTAAGAACTATCTGAAACTTCTAACTAAACACAATGGGGATAATGCCATCTCTGCTGAAGAACATATGTGGGCATTCCAAGACTTCACTGATAACATTTTTGGGGAACATGATGATATTTTCATGAGACTATTCGTTGAAACCTTGGAAGGGGATGTTAGAAAGTGGTTTAGAGGGTTATTGGTTGCCTCAATTGGTGCATGGAAAGCATTAGAATTAACCTTTGTGAGACAATGGGGAGAGAAAAGAGACCATCTCTATTATCTAACTGAATTTGGATCAATTAAGAAGAAAACAAATGAAACTGTAGTTGACTTTAATAGAAGATTCAAAAAACTCTATAACAATATCCCAATTGATATAAAACCTTCACAAACAATAATAAAGGTTACCTATGCTGGAGAATTTGAAGCATATTTGTCCATGGTGTTAAGGGAAAGGAGACCCCCGACCTTTCTTATCATGCAAGACGATGCAATAGATATTGAGGGAAACATGATTGAATCTAATAAAATGAAACAAAGAACAGATCAAGTGGACAAAGACAAAAAGAAAGTCAAATAATAAGTTGGAATCTCTGGTCTTAATAGAGACTCCCAAGATGCAAAGATTGAAGAAATGACCAGATTGATTAGGAACCTGTCAAAAAAAATATTTAGGTTTGAGATTGAGGGTAACAACACAAAACAATCTCCATAGGAGGGAGGTATTAGAAAGCATAACCAATTCAGAAGATCCTTAAATCCATAAATGATGACAAGGGAGAGAAGGAACGAAGAACAACCCATTCAACCTCCTGTCAAAACCAATAATGATAACAATCTTATTGAAGTTGTGATGGGTGAGGAATATGTTTATTTTCAAGAAGAAATCCACCTGCTCCAAGATGACAATGATCTATCCATTTGACTCATAATGATTATGAAAATTCCCTAAATCCTAGGAGACATATCCTAAAAAGTGAGTTGAGCCAAGAATCTCTTTCACCATCTCAATACAGAATGTTTTTTGATGCCTTATAGACAAAAATGCATAAGAAATATGACCTCAGACCTAGGAAGAAAGTTGTTGGGAAATATAGTCAGCCACATCCCAATAATTTGCCTCCAAATCAGTGCACATATAAGGATAAAGAAGGTTGATGGATGTGAAACTAGTGATGTTTTGAGACTTTGCAGAAATTGAAACACTTAAGAACATCGTTGTTAAGAAAAACAAACTTGTTCTTCAATGGAAAAAGGGTGCTAGATGAACACTTCTAAATGAAAACTCTTTAACTTTCAAATGCAATGTAATCCTTTTCAATGAAAATGAGTAATGCGATATTTTACTTTAGATGCAATGAAAAAATCAATGTAACCTTTCTTTGAATGCAATGCAACTGTTCAAAACAAGAAAAAATGGATTTTCCTTTCCAAAATGAAACTATGACCAAAACTCACGAAAAATCAAAGTTTTTCAAGAATACAATATTTTTGAAATCAATGCATGAAGAAGAAGAAAGAATGCTTAGAAATAAATTTTCTTTTCAGCAATAAAAAGGGTAAAGACTGAAAAAAAAAAGAACAAAACAAACTTATTGTATTTTCTTGTTAGTGAAGCAAAACGAAAATGAAAAGCTAGTACAATTTTTATTTTTCAATGTAAAACAAGTAAAAGTAAAGTAGAAAGACATAAAGGACTAAACTAGAATCTTTCATGCTATAAGGAGGGCTACTAGAGAAAACCAAGACAGAAAAGAGTCAAGCAAAGAACTTTCACACTACCCAAATAGGCTTGAAGCAATAAATAATGAAATGAAATATTTTTTTCTTTTTCTTATGAAATTAAATAAGTTAAATGATGTATATTGACAACAGGCTACAGACAGCCAACGGACCCTGAAATATCTTAGAGAACTAAGCAAAACTCCTTGAAATGATGAGAAGAGTTGAAACACCTTTACTCAAGACATGTACGTGATTGTGCTCAAGGAAGAATGCATATGTACATGCCTGTCTCAAAGGTAAGGCGTGTATGTACACACATTTCTACATAGTAGGGAACGTATGCAACCCTGAATCTTCCAAAAATATTGGAGAGGGCCAGAAGTCTTGCAAAGACACAAAGAAGACTCTAAAGCACTAAACTACTCAGTTAAAGACAGAAAAATCCAGACAAACATGAAAAAACAAATGCACGAACTTATAACTAACCCACAAAAGAGACAATCTCAAGTATGGTCACCAGTTCTGTTATGGAGAAATTCCCCTATGGCTATGGGTTAAAGCCACAACAAAGTGAGGACCTTTAAAGAGTGAACTCAATTCAAAAATTACAATCAAAATATTTTGTAACTAACTTGATTAACTAAATACTGGTAGTAAGGAAGAAGAAGCATACCATGTTCCCTATGTTCGATGATGATCCCATGGTTGAAAACATTTCACTTCAACACTCCTTCCAAATTGTCCCTTTGATCACCTGTAAAAAAATCTAGTTGACAACTACAAAGGGGGTAGTTATATGATAACTAACTCTCATAAAAATGATTGAAAGTAAAGAAATTAGATCAATTAGTGTTCTAATAATTTAAATTCTTAAACATAAACATCATGCATTAAAACACAAATAACTGACAACAAAGAGGTCTCTTTATTTATGAACAACAAGACAAAGGTAATTACCACTTGTATCTACTACGACACTGCTCCAGAACCAGACTTTAGGTCCCTCCACCTAGGACATTGACTATAGATAGTACCTTCAACTCCAATGCTCATGCAAGTTCAAAGAAGATGAATGGGATTCTTCTTGACCAGATATGTAGAGCAAGGAAGGATGGAAATAGGAGCTTCTAGGTCTAAGGAAATAAATCAACAATAAGGGAACAAGTTCTTGAAGATGGGGCAAGAAAATGTCAGCATTATGTTGCTTCAAATATGATTCTTCTTCTCCTCTAGCCTTAGGTTGATTTTATACCCTCTCCAAGAGGTTGGAGTAGTTACAAACAATTGTGTATGGAAAATAAGGGGCCAGGAACCAGGTGAACCCATTAACCCTGCCCAAAAATACACAAAATATTGTTTTTCTTTTAGCAAAATTAAGGTGTACATACTTTGCAATGGAGTAACACACATATGTACATGCCTTGCATAGATAGAAGGGCACATATATGTGAAAACAATGTGTTTTTTGATGAATCTAGAGGAGGGAAAAAGGATTAATGTCAGCAAGTGGGAAAGGGAAAGGCCAATCATGTCATCAATGCATATGTGGTGGCAATTGATGCTATAACACTATGCCAGATATATCAAAAAATACATCAAATAACATAATAATAAACAACAAATGAACAAATATCACCTTGTAAGTCCCAAACCTCCCTAGAAGGGAGGATCATGTCGATAATCCATACCGACATAGGGAAACTCTAGTATAATATGAGGGGTTTTTAGCTGAAACCCCTTAAAAGTTGCTTTAAAATACTTCTCTACAGGACCAACTCCCTCTCGAATCCATATAGTTTCCCACCACCGCATGGGAGGTACCCTTGGTGGCGCGGGGTCCAAAATAATCTACGGATGAAAAAGTATGACCCAATTAAAGAAAAAGAACCATAGGACTAATCCAAACAAAAATTCCCCACCATCACCTTATGCACATAGATCCAACTACCCAAGCATGGCCTCCCTCACGAGGGAGGATGAAGCATAGGCCCGACCTTGGAGCACCCACTCCATGATCGTCATATGCGTGCCATAGATGTGTTGCATCCCCAAGGATCCGTAGATCCTCATGACCATATTAGCTACTACTCGCATAAAAAATGACTTGATCCAACCTATTTGGATCACCCCTCCACTAAAAACATCATCACCCTTGTAGCGGCATTCCACACACTGTTTCACAATAACCCCACCTACCATGCGATGTATCAACTTTGGGATGTTTTCCCAGATGGAGAGACCCATCAAGAAGTAGATATCAGTCTCTAACAAATCCAATATCTTCTCATGAACCTCAAAGGACCATTGGTTGTACCTCCACATCCTAACCAAGAAAATCAACAAATCCTCCTGAGAGTGTAGCGGGGCACATTGAAGGTACTTCAACAGGCCAAAGATGGCCAACTAAAAGAAAACCCCAACATCCACAACCACTGCCATACAAATAGCCTCCCAATCATGTTCCCACCAATGCAACGAAATAATGGAATCTCTTGTACAACCACAATATGCACCACAAAACCAAAATTATCTAGTCATCTTAGCAAAAAATTAACAATCTAGTAAAAAACATACCTCGTGTAATCCATGCAACTATCAGTCAAACAGGTGCGTTGATCAGTGAGATTGATTGTTGAAAAGTCGTAATGATTAGTGCGATTATTCATTTTATAGTTACACAAAATCCCACATAACTTTCATCCTCATGTTCGTGTTGATCAACATGACTGTTCCCCAAACAATCACGCCAATCAATGCGAGATATTTCCTTTCAATCATGCCAACTGTCGCATGACTGTAAAGCCATCGCCTGGGACATATGGCGTGTGAATTATGAACACACCTACATTGATCGGTGTAGTTATATTTTGATATCCTACACATATGACACTATCCCCTTAAAAAAATGGTCGTATGGCCATCCGTATAGCCCCTAAGAAAAAAATTAAAATTTTCAAAAAGACCTGGAGGTTAGATCCCATTACCTGACTCTCTCATAAACGAAATATGATGACCAACGGGCATGCAAAGGAGCTAGAACTATCTTAAAAATATCATATGCATGTACATCCATGTCACTGCAAGTACAAATGAGGTGGCATGGTGGTCCCCACTACCATTTATATGTCTTAGGCCAAACTTCGCTTCTCCAGTACGAGAGCTCAGTAGCTCTATTTTTTGAACTGTTTGCACCATTGGGATCACCATATTCCATTCTACACAATGGTATAATAAATTTCACTTCTCATTCACCTTACTCGGGACCCTCATCCCAATACCCCAGTTACAGGTACACTTTCTCACTATCATTTTTTCAAATTCTAGTATTATGTTCTTTACTAGTCATGTATTTTTCACTTCAGGTATTGGGTTTTTGTGTGTAGGTACTCAAAAACAAGCTCATAGAACTTACAATTCTGATCATCCCATGGCCCCTTCAGGTATATGTTTCAAAATGGGCATGTAGTCACTCCATCTGCAACCAATTTCATTTTCTAATATCATCCCCCAACATATGCCTCTAAGATTCACAATATTTGGTATCACAACAATTTCATCCAGTTCCACTTGCATTTAGTTGTTGTGAGTCGGTATTTTTTTCTACTCGTATGGGCTGTCTCACACATTTTTATCCCCCAAGAAAAATGACACCCATGCCATTTTCATCCCATAGGAATGGAATTCCATATAGTTCACACGTTTGAGAATGAACCTCATGCTCCTTCTCAATCATATTGCTAGCTCACATCCCTCTGGAATCCTAGACTATTATACAGTTTGATTGGTTATGTTGAATGAAATTCCACATTATCATTGGGCCCTCATCTCCTCCAAGATCAGTTTCCCATCTGCAATCCAATCCACCATCACATCACCCACACAAATACCTACCATTGGGGCCCCACCCTACATTTTGCTTCAGACACTTGTGTCTCCGTAGGCCAAGCCACCGTTTCACTGGGGCACTTGTCTTTGCACTCCCATGTTCAACCCAAGATATTGTTTTGTTCATTTGGTAATTGTGTAAAGTACCTTTTTATTTTCATCAAGTAAATAGACTTCAACCATCGTTTCCGATGGCTCCATTTTTTACTTGTCACCCTTGGTTGGAGCATTTATACTGAATTTTTTTTTCTACGAAACGCTGTCTTATTGGCCAAACCTCGAGTGTCCCAACACCCTATGTGACAAACCTGACATTTTCACCCCTAATTCCCAACTCCTTGAATCCTCATCACTTTCAGTAACAATTTGAAAAACATATTGCTATTTCCTGTTTGTCCCCAAGACATCATACACACTTTGTCCAATTGAAGTCCTTGATTGTTGCCCTTGTCATTCGTCTCTTATTCTCAGACCAAGGGAAGTTTTGAGTTTCACTTACTGCCGACCTCATCCACTAGTTACTCATCACCCTTACAATTCAGTACCTCATACCATATTGATCCATTGGTTTCAGGGAGCACTTTGCTCCTTAGTGTCGTCATTGCATTCCTGTCGACCTCAACATTAGTTTCTAGGAATGCTACAATATATTTTTTCTCATTACCCTACAAGTGATGAGCCTCATATTGGATAGAGAGAGTAATCATTGATCTCTGCTTCCTTTGACCCCCCTAATATTTGACATCATCACCTATCCATATCAGGGTGGGTCTACTTAGCAACAATTACAATTCTTAGTACCAGCCAAATACTTCTGGACTTGACAGGCCATCAATGCATCTGAGTTATCAACACCCATCACAATTGTTCACTCCAAGTTTCAAGGAAAGTTCTCATTTTAGAACCATCATTTGTCATTACCAACGCCCCCAAGGGAACTACAAATCTCTACTTCATCAAGATTTTAGTAACAAGATTAGTTCAACATTCATGTTTATGATTGTAAATGATTTTCTAGTTATGGAAATGAGCATAGGGCATTCCATCCTTGTTTGTATAAAGATCCTTATTCTTTTCAGGGTAGTTTTTTTACAGGTGGGTCTTTCATTCTTCCGCCCGAGGATTGTCCTTCATTCCCTTTACCCTTTCTCTCTCTACACAAGAATCAGTTCACCAATCAAACAAATAATGATGTATTTTGGCTATATGATTGATCCTAACCTCACACATCAGGGGGCATATTTTATCACCTTAAAATCGATCATCAAGTTATATAGGAGATCACCAAAAAAGTCACCAATTTTATAAACCAAACAACATACTCATAGCATTAACATGCCTTATTCAACAAATCAAGAAACTATGGAAAATGGGTATTCATAATACCACACATTCTATCAATGAAGATTTTGTGCCATTCATGTAGGTCTGCGTGGACTACCAAAGGAAATTTATCATGATTCACGCACTTCAGTGCGACTGTCGCTGTTGAAATCCACGCATATTTGACAAAATAATTCCTTAATGAGGTCGTTCACATTTCACACACCCTCAACTCAGTGTACTTGAGGAGGTTGGCCCTTAAAGTATAAAAAATAGCTCCATGACCACTCAAAGTGTTGGAATATTTAGAGGTTGGGGGGGGGGTGAATCAGTATGAGCACTTTATACCACTTTTAACCACAATATATATTCTTTCACTTTAACAACAATATTCAACAGTATATCATCAATTTATCATCTATGAATGCATCCAATATATATATATATATATATATATCATAAGCATGTAAACATAATAAACATCAAATCAACATCACATCAAGAACACATTACACCAGTATTTAAGTGGAAACCCAAATGGGAGAAAACCATAGAATGCTTTATTATATACATATTAATAATTCATTTATAGGAAGCACCAACTTCCAAATTCTGCAACTGCAACTGGAAAGAGGCTCCAACCTAAAGGAATCTACAACTCCCTAAATTCTCTAGCTCCAACCAGAAGGAGGCTACAACCCCCTGGGTTCTCCGTCTCCAACTGGAAGTTGGTTACAACCTCCTAGTTCTTAGGATCCAACCTGAAGGAAGCTCCAAATCCTTGATTCTCCAGCTCCAATCGAAAGGAGGATACAACCCCCTTTCTTTGCCTCGTCCTGTCTCCTTGATGTATAAATGTAGAATAATTGTCACTACCACAATAACTACCACTGTCACTGTCACTGTCACTGTCACATCAACCTATCCAACCTATCACTGTCTCATCCACGAAACTAGATATTCACTCTCATCCACATGAAACTCATGCTAATATCACCAAGAGTATATGTCAATCCATATGCTCAACATCACCAACACATGCCTCTACCAAGCATGCACCAAGACCACCACATACCATCACAAGATATGTGTCTCAATCAAGTACCAACTTGTACCATGCATCAACCTGTACCATACCAAGTGCATAAAACATGCACCAACCATGTACATACACATCAATATGTACCAAACATGTGAAAACCATGCACATCAACCATGTACATCAACACCATACCATATACCATAACATATCATCAATTAAGTGCCTCAACCATATGCCAAGAATATGTGACAAATGTGTCCCAAACATATATCAATGTACCAATACCAATAACATCATCAGCCATACAACATGCCAACCATGTACCTCAAACAAGTGTCATATCACTCATGATATGCCTCAACCAACTACCATAAACCATGCGCCAATCTATCCAAGATATGTACCAACAATGTATCTCAACAATTAGAACTCAATCAACATGCACCGTACATCCAATGATGTGCCTCAAGACATATACCAAAACCCTCAAACACATGCCTCAAGCATGCTCCTCAATGTCACCAAGATACAATATACCAAGCCTCAAGTATGTATAATAACATGTAACTAAACTAGAAACCAAACCAACCGTTAATGCCACTAATCAATGTACCATCACATTACCAATATGCACCAAATCACATGCTATCATCACCATGCATGTACATAACATATACTAACATCACCATGCATGTACCATAACACCAAAACCATAAGCCTTAACCCTTACCTCTAATCCTGTAGCTGACCTATTACTCTGTAATTGGACCTGTAGCTTCTTCCACAATTAATCGACAACCTGGTACTAATATTTTCCCAACTCTGTAAGTGCCTCACTAGAAAAACACTAGATGACCCACGAGGATGCCTCGCTTGAAATATATAGTGCAACCCACGAGGATCTCATTAATTAGGGTTTTTAAAAAATCCTTGCCTTTTGCAGCTCTGAAACTCTCGCTCTTTTCTCGCACTTTCTTCGCTACCTTAGACTTCTCGTCGTATTCACCAAAAGACCAAAATAGACCATAACAAAATCACTAGACCATAACAAATCACTAGATAGATATTCGATGTAAGTGTGTGAGTGTGCTTGTGAATGACTCTTTGAGGGGTATTTATACTTTTGCTAGGTAACTTCTTCCCTTAATTTAGGGCTTCTAGAGATCACTTGTTACAACCACTTTACCCCTTTGACTAATTGACTTGTAACCTACTAGAGATTCTTAACTCTTCATTGGGGCTTCCAACTTCACAAGGCCATATATCCCTAACTGTGAGGAAACACATGGTGTTCCACATATCACCAAAAATGATACAATGTGTACTATTCATCTATGATAGTGTTACCTACAATTTCACTGTCCTTCATGTCATTATTCCTTAATCAAATTCAGGTCCCATAACCAAACCTTCAGGGTTGCATGTAGAATACATCAAATGTACCCAACTAACTCATCATCAATTTCGATCATACATATGATAACCAACTGTCCAACAATATCTTCCACATCTCTTTGGATTCTAGACTTCTCCAAGGTTTGACATCAATCTCTAAGGACTGGCATCAATCTCCAAGATCACTCTCCAAGGTTTGACATCAATGACAACCAACTATCCAAAAACATTGTCCAACAATCTCCCCCTTTGGCATTGATGGCAACACCATCATTGATGACAACACTTAGACATGGAAACACTGATGCTCATGCTCCCCCTGTGATCATCATTCTCATCAATGTTTCTCACTCTCCCCCTTTTAAATCAATGGAAAATGGTATCTCTCCTTCGGGGCGCTCCCTTTGTTTTCATGCATCTGCTTTTTCTCTTCAAAAATATTTCTGACCAAAGGTTAACTCCCCCTGTTGGTATGTCTCCTTCTAATACTTTAGTTTCTCTAACTGATCATAGGAAAAATAATATCTCCCTATGTGGGTATGTTTCCCCCTGTATGCATGCTACTGATCTTCCTTTCTGGACCTCTCTCTTTGATGATTTTCCTTCTCTGCAAGATGTAGAACTACTTGTGAAATGTTTCCTTTCCTCTCTTCTAATGCTACTTATTTTTCATTGGTGCTTCCTCTTGAATTTCACTGACATATATAAAAATCATTCAAAATTTGATTTCTTCAATCACTTGTCATGTTCACTTGACCATGCTATTAAATGATTTCATTATGATGATATAGCTTTTGTTGACTATTTCTCTTTCCCTATTCTGATATACCTTTCACTGCTTGCCTTTCTGTGACCAAATGATTCCAACCGATTCCATTGATTCCCATTACAAATACATTTTTGTGCATCTTCTATGACCCATGCTTTCTATACCTGCTAATCATCTCATGAATCCATATCTTTCCATATGTCACAAACTATCCATAACTCTACTACTCAACTATCCAAAATGTTCACCCATATGTCACTATGCTATTCTCACAGATTCACCTAAATATACTACAAATGATCACATGTTCATGTGTATCATATTGAATCAAATGTGTCCACTGATCTGATCTATCTTCTTATCAAACTATGTATGTCTGGAACAACCTGTACAGAAGATATCCCCACCTCTGCTATCTGACTGCTCTGAATTTGTCTATGTAAGCACTTTATACTTCTCGAAAGATAGTTCTATAATCTATAGTAGCTATTGTACTGACTCCCCTATTCAATATTCATATTTACTAGGAGTATCCACGTCGGATAGCTCAGAACAATACCTGCTCTGATGCAGAGAAATATTCATATGTGGAGACATCTTCTTCTTCATCCTCTTTCTAAATTATGTCATCATCTTGAGTTTTTACATCTTCTTCTTCATCCTCTGCCTGAATTCTGACACTTTCCTCTTTTCCTGTAAATTCATCATGATCTTGTCCTGCTGCGAATCCTCCAAGCACAATTCCTTGGACCTGTTCTTCATTTACATGCTCTTCTTTTTCTTCACTTATTTTCCAATCCTTCTTGTATCTGTCATCAATATTTTCTTTCATAGGAGGCTTTATCATGCCTCTACAATTTCAAGCTATGTGTACATAGTTGTGGCATTTTTAACATTCATTATTATGTGGAGTCACATATGCATTTCTTTCGTGATCATTTCTTTCATAAACCCTAGAATCTACATCTTTATGTCCATACCTAGAAGTGAATGATCTTCTTTGTGGTGTATTCCTTCTATAATTCTTCCTAGCTGATCAAGATCTTCTCTTTGGTTGTTTCTTTCAAAATGATTGAAGCTTCTTTGCTGCCTAAATGTAGAAGGTCTTTTGTATTCATCCCTTTCTAATTCTTGTTTATCATGATTCCATCCTTTGAGAACTTCTGCATATCTCCTTTGCTCTGTTGTTTTCGTCATGGAGCTTGAACCTTCCTCAAAATGAAAATTCTTGTATCCTAGTCCGAATTTGTCACTGTATGGCCTTTGACTGTGGAAAATGTTTTCTAACACTTGGGAAATTGATCCGGATTATTTTCAGCATGAAATGAGAGCAGAGATATAATAAAGAAATGTACAGAGATATCACTGATATTCAATAATATAACAAAAATGTATCAGAGATGCAACCATAAACACAGATATACAGTAATACATGATTTATATTAATGAAATAAATGTACAGAGATTGTAAAAATACAAAGTGAAAGACTCGCTAGAATGGTGGTAGCTTATCTCTGAGAAGAGATGTGACGGCTACTCACATTCGCAAGAAGATGATTACAATGAGGCTCTGGAGGCCCTTTTACAATAAACAGGAATTCCAAAAACCCTCGACATCCAAAAACCTAACCCTAGGATATGAAGTGCCAAAAGTCATGTGGGCCCCGTTTGGGTAAGTTAGTACATTAACTTCCCGGGGTCGTAACTTTTGTATACAATCTCTGTTTTAGGAGCATGATAGCCCGTTGGAAAGGTATCATCAAGGAGATTCATTTTGAGGCCTCAATCATGCTGTATAAAATCATTGAGTTGGGTCGATCCCAAAAAACCTTCATTTAGGCCCTCAAAATGGCTCCGGAAGTTAAAACCTGCTAAAAATAGTAAATTGCCAAAATTGCCAGAAAATTGTTTTGAGCCAGGTGGAAAAGGTGGGTGGCCACTAATATCCATATGGATCAATCCTCCCTCCTTAGGAAATAATGGTCTCCATTGCGTTGAGTTCCCGGGGGAGAGGGAAAAGCGTTTGTTGAATCTGCATCTTGGTGAGCTGCTTGCCTTGCTGGAGACATCGCGCTGCTCAGTTTGTGGAAGTCTGTCATGAACCTGTTGAGGTTGAGGCTGTTCAACAAGTCAAGATACATGAGAGTATGGTGTGCAGAAGGAATCTTTGAGTTTTGCTGTAGCCTTGTCGACCTGCTTCTGTGGGATAAAAGGTGCTTGGGGCGAGGCTGTAGTGGTTGCAATGTCCTTCTGTTCTCCTTTTGAATAGATTGTGAAGAAGCTAAATTTTGTAGTATGAGATACTACTTTGCAACACTTTTTAGGTGGAACAGTAGTGGGAACTACCTCTGGTATTTTGTAGAGATGACCCCCTAAAGTGACAATGACACTACGAGGTCGAGACTCATAAATAACATGGCGTTTCCACATATATGGTTGGCCCAAGAGAACATCATAGACATCCAGTGGGGAAACATCACATAATACCTCAACCTTGAAGGGTTGGATGTCGTATGACAATCGAAACTGCTGGCTGACATGAAGATCTTGTCCTTGGCGAAGCCACTCGATGTTGTATGGCTGCGGGTGTGGTGTTGTCGACAATCCCAACTATTTGACAACCTCTGCTAAGATGAGGTTCTTCTGGCTTCCACTATAAATAATAAAATTCAGCAGGGTCCCCTTCACCCACATCTGTGAATGAAACAAGCACTCCCCCTCTTCAGGATCTGTAGTTTCTTCTGGTTGAATTGCTGCGGTCGTGAATAACAGTGGGGTATGCGTCGATGATCTGTCTTTTACCAGTATTTTCAGAATTAGATTCTGAATCAAGATTCGGCTCCTTGTCTTTGATCTCGTCCACCAATGATTTTTTTGAGCGACATTCGTCGGTGTTGTTCTAGGGGATTTTGTGGAAATCGCACCATTTTACGGTGTCTTTCTTTGTCTTCCCGTGACCCTTCTTTTCCTGTGTCTTGGACTGGTTTTCGGGAGACAGTTTGTTAGGGCCGTCTTTTTCATACTTTGGTTTTTGTGGATTTGCAGACCTGAACTCCCGTTTGTTCTGGTGCTTAAATTTCTGCTTGATTTTAATAGCATATCGATAAGCAACACTGAGTGATGAGATGTCTAGAAAATCCATTTCATTCTAGATGTATCTGTGTAGAGCCCCACGGTATTTCAGAACCAAATGTCATTCAGAGTCTTTGATACCCAACTTAGTGCGCAAAGTATGGAAGGTATTGGTGAAATCTGAAACTGCTTGGCCCCTCTCTTGCCGCAGTTTGGTCCATCTCATGTACTAGTCGTCATAGTTGCCAACAGGGTAATATTGTTCCTTTACCACATCCACAAAAAAATTCCAAGTGGGCTTGGCCCCAAATATTCCAGACTCCTCTGTGGAACTTTTCTCCCAGTAAGTTTCCCACCAATGTTTGACATGAGGGAGATCTTTAAGGAGTGTGAAGGTGATATTTTCTTTGTCAGAAAAATTGTGAATAGAGAAATAACCTTCTAGCAGAGTTAACTATTTTTCTAGGGCTTCTGCATCTATCTGTCCTTCAAATACAGGAATATCAAAATTAACTTGTACCTTGAAAGGCGAGGTGCCTCCAAAGTGGCCGCTTGATGAATATGCACCTATTGCTATTGGAAAGCATTGAAGGATGTGAGAAAAATTCTCCATCATGTCGTCCCTCTGTCGCTTGAGAGCTTGCTCAAGCAACAGACTGATAGGATCATCTGCTCCGTCCTTTTTCTTTTCTTCTTCCATTGAGGGTTTCTTGGGTGTGCGAGAGAGATTGTCTTCAAGAGAGACAAGCTCGAGACCCAACTTTCTATACTCAGACCTTGTCGGGGACATGCACTGAAAAACGATCAAGAGCATCCTGCTCTGATGCCACTGATCTAGATTATTTTCGGCACCAAATGAGAGCAGAGATATAATAAAGAAATGCACAAAGATATCATAGATATTCAATAATATAACAGAAATGTATCAGAGATGCAACCATAAAAACAGATATACAATAATACACAATTTCTATTAATGAAGGAAATGTAGAGAGACTGTAAAAATACAGAGTGAAAGACTCGCTAGAATGGTGGCAGCTTATCTCTGAGAAGAGATGTGACGGCTACTCGCATTCGCAAGAAGATGATTACAATGAGGCTATGAAGGAATTTTTACAATAAAAAAGAATGCCAAAAACCCTCTACATCCAAAAACCTAACCCTAGGAGATGAAGCACCAAAAGTCATGAGGGCCCCGTTTGGGTAAATTAGGACATTAACTTCCTAGGGTCGTAACTTTTACATACAATCTCCGTTTTAGGCGCATGATAGCCCGTTGGAAAGGTATCATCTAGGAGATTAATTTTTGAACCTCAATAATGTAGTAGGCTATCATTGAGTTGGTTCTATCCTGAAAAAACTTCATTTAGGCCCTCAAAATGGCCCCGGAAGTTAAAACCTGCTAAAAATAGTAAATTACCAAAATTTCCAGAAAACTGCTTTGAGCCAGTTGGAAAAGGTGGGTGGCCACCGATATCCACCTGGATAAGAAATTTTCAAGTTCTTTATGACCTTGTTGAATTTAACTATCAATGTCACAATTTCCTTCTCAAGTTACTCACACTCCTTTTCTTTCTTTATCATTTCAATCTGCATTACTTCTTCCTTTCTTTTTCCTTCTTCAAGTTGGGTTTTCAAGCAGATGTTTTTATTCGTTTGTTTCTT
This sequence comes from Picea glauca, assembly GCA_000966675.3. Taxonomy (NCBI): domain Eukaryota; kingdom Viridiplantae; phylum Streptophyta; class Pinopsida; order Pinales; family Pinaceae; genus Picea; species Picea glauca. The sequence continues at coordinate 64,046 of JZKD02S1656904.1, forward strand.
CATCTCAGTTAAATTATTGATTAACTCTACCTAAAAATACTCTTCACCTTCTTCGTCATTTTTTTTTTAATTTTCCATAGCCATAAAGAGTACTCTCTCTGAGTCACTGTTGCTTTCATTATCTTCATCAGATGAAGAACTGTGTTCTCTTGGGTAGAGATTTTTCTTGAAGACTTTCCTTTTATATTTTATATTTCCCTTTTGATATTTATTTTCTTTCTTGGGATATTCCTCTTCATCATTGTCTAACTTCTTAGCATAAGGACACTTATTTGCAAAACGACCAGTTTTTCCACAATTAAAACATTTTAAAGGAAGCATACCTTTGTACTTGTCCGTTCCTTTATTCATATTCCTTATGAAGTTGGCTATTTTTTCATCCTCATCTGAATCATCACTACAATTGAAATTTGGTTTTGAATCGATCTTTTTCTTCTTCTTTGTTCTTTTGGATGCTTTAAAAGATGCTTCTTTTGTGGATGGATTTTCCTGTTCTGTCCTGATTTCATAACCTGTAAATATTCCGTGTAGCTCATCCATGCTTATCATACCCAGGTTTTCTCTTTCCTCTAGGGATGAAATATTCAGATCAAATCTAATTGGTAGAGACCTTAGTACCTTTTGAACAATGACTGGTTCGTTCATTTCTTCTCCCAAACCTTTAATAGCATTCACTATTTCATCAACTCATAGAAAGTAGGCTGCAATTTCTTCCTCTTCTTTCATCTTCAGTTGTTCAAATTGACCCATTTATGTTTGAAGCTTGGCTCGTTTTAATTTGGCATCCTCTTCATAAACATTATGAATTTTGTCCCATTCTCCTTTGCAAAATTACAATGCACAACCTTGACATATACTGAATCAACCAAACCATTCAAAATAACATTTTTAGCCCTCTAATTGTTTTAACTGAGTTTATTTTCATCGGAGGAGTGGCAGGTTCTTTGTATCCATATAATACCGATTGAAAAACATCAAATCCCTGTGGTTGAACATATGTTTTCATCATTTTTCTCCAGAATGCATAGTTCCTTCCATCAAACTATGGTATCCCATTCTTATACCAACTGTTGCTCTCCATAATCTTCCTTCTAGTGGTTAAACTGTTTCTTGAAGGAACTTGCTATGATACCAATTGTTT
>JZKD02S1656904.1:65295-77983 GCA_000966675.3 Picea glauca
TACAAATGAATCATATATATATATATATATATATATATATCAAAAGCATGTAAACATAAGCAACATCACATCAAGAACACAATACACTAATATTTACGTGGAAACCCAAATGGGAGAAAACCACGAAATGATTTCTTATATATATCAAGAATTCATTCACAGGGAGCACCAAATTCCAAATTCTCCAGCTGCAACTGGAAGGAGGCTCCAACCCCCTATTCTTAGGCTCTACCCTGAAGGAAGCTACAACTCCCTGGATTCTTTGGCTCCAACCAGAAGGAGGCTACAAACTGTTGGGTTCTCCAGCTCCAACTGGAAGGTGGCTACAACCACCTAACTCCCAGGCTCCAACCTAAAGGAAGATCCAACTCCCTGATTCTCTGGATCTATCCAGAAGGAGGATAAAACCCCCTTTCATTGCCCCATCCTACCACCTTGAAGTATAAGTGTATACCAATTGTCACTAACACAATCACTACCACTCTCACTATCACTATCACTGTCACATCAACATGTCCAACATGTCACTCTCTCATCCATGGAACTATATATCCACTCTCATCCGCATGAAAATCATGCTAATATCACCAAGAGAATATCTCAAACCATATACTCAACATCACCAACACATGCCTCTACCAAGCATGCACCAAGATCACCACATACCATCACAAGATATGTGTCTCAATCAAGTACCAACCTGTACCATGCATCAACCATGCATCAACCTGTACCATAACAATTGCATCAACCATGCACCAAACATGGACATCAACCATGCACATGCACATCAATCTGTACCAACCATGTGAAAACCATGCACATCAACCATGTACATCAACACCATACCATATACCATAACATATCATCAATGAAGTGCCTCAACCATATGCCAAAAATATGTGCCAAATGTGTACCAAGCATATATCAATGTACCAATACCAATAACACCATAAACCATGCAACATGCCAACCATGTACCTCAAACATGTATCATATCACTCATGATATGCCTCAACCAACTACCATAAACCATGTGCCAATGTATCCATGATATGTACCATCAATGTATCTCAACAAGTAGACCTCAATCAACATGCACTATACATCCATTGATGTGCCTCAAGTCATATAGCAAGGCCCTCAAAGACATGCCTCAAGCATGCTCCTCAATGTCACCAAGATACAATATACCAAGCCTCAAGTATGTATAATAACATGTAACTAAAATAGAAACCAAACCAACCAATACTGCCACTAATCAATGTACCATCACCTTACCAAGATGTGCCAAATAACATGCTATCATCACCATGCATGTGCCATAACATAGACTAACATCACCATGCATGTACCATAACACCAAAACCATAAGCCTTAACCCTTACCTCCGATCCTGTAGCTGACCTATTACTCTATAATCTAACCTGTAGCTTCTTCCACAGTCAATCAACAACCTGGTACTAACATTTTACCAAATCCACAAGTGCCTCAAAAGATAAACACTAGATGAACTGCGAGGATGCCTCGCTTGACAGATATAGTGCAACCCGCGAGGATATCATTAATTAGGGTTTTTCAAAATCGCTTTCCTTCTGCAGCTCCGAAACTCTCACTCTTTTCTCGCACTTTCTTCACTGCCTCAGACTTCCCATCATATTCACCAAAAGACCAAAATAGACCATAACAAAATCACTAGACCATAACAATTCACTAGATATATATTCAATGTAAGTGTTTGAGTTTTGTTGTGAATGACTCCTTGAGGGGTATTTATAGTTTTTCTAGGTAAATTCTTCCCTTAATTTAGGGATTTTAGATATCACTTGTAACAACCACTTTACCCCTTTGAATAATTGACTTGTAACCAACTAGGGTTTCTTAACCCTTCCTTGGGGCTTCCAACTTCACAAGGCCACATCTCCCTAACCATGAGGAACCATGTGGCGTTCCACATATCACTAAAAATGACACAATGTGTACTATTCATATATGATAGTGTTACTTGCAATTTCACTATCCTTCATGTAATTATTCCTCAGTAAACTTTGGGTCCAATAACCACACCTCTAGGGATGCATGTAGTCTACATCAAATGTAACCAACTAACTCATCATCAATATCGATCATACAGATGATAAAAAACTGTCCAATGATATCGTCCACATCTCTGGGGATTCTGGACTTCTCTAAGGGTTGACATCAATCTCTAAGGGTTGAAATCAATCTCCAATATCACCACTATGATTTTTGATATGCACACTAGTCCAAGTTTTGATATGCGCGCCAACCCGAGTTCTACAATTCACACAAAAAATCAAGAAGACACCACATGCATGCTGGAATCAAGAAATATTCTCGAATGATTACTTCAGGCAACATGAGAGATCATGGAGCAATTAAGGGTTTTGTTGGAAAGGTAGTTAATACTGACATGACTCCAAAGAGGCAACATGGACTGCATGTGGGTGGTAGAAGCATGTGAGACTAGAAATCAACAAAACTAAAAGTGACAGAGTGCTAGAGTAGAGAAGGAAACAAAAAGGAGCAACGACAATAAAGGAGTTATCCAGTTTTTTAGTTGATCGATTGATGTTCATTCATAGAGCTCACTCTGAGATCATGCTTTCTAAAGAGTCTGGATATTTTTTGTGAAGATTCTAGTTGTGAGTCTACTTTTGTAATAGACTAAAAGTATGAGAGAAAGCGCATGACACCATGTAATGAACTACTGTGAGAATGCATGAGATCACATGGCATTGTTTCTGATAATTGATGAGTCTCTTGGTATATGTATGTGACTAGTTGAATGAATATAATAAATTTGCAGTGATTCATGTCCTTTGATGTGTTGATCATGTGTCTGATGAATGTATGTGTTACTATTACATGTTGATAGTATTTAATCATATTGCAATGGAATGTATGAATTTCGACTCGAATGGATTCCCTGTGTAATTAAACCTTCATCAGGGACACAAGGCCAGATGGTTTCTGTGATTCTCATGGTGTCTCAGGTGATCCCTACTTCAGTCTTTGTGGCCTCAAGAACCATTGGTCTGAGATCATATAACCCTTGATATATTGAAGGCATTGGATAATAAGTGGAATTGAGCCATTTATTTTTGGTTTTCTCAGATGAAGTAAGGTTATATTATTGAGTTTGCTATAGAATACACTGATTATTTCAATGAAGCTAAAAGGAAGTTTATTGAAGGTCCTCGAAAAAGGTTGCTAAAATAAATCCCACTCTAGATCAATATGTTGTTAATGGAGAAAGGGATGATGTGCATGGAGCCCAACAAGATGGCTGAATAGACTACCCTAGCGCTAGGGGGGGTTGGAAAGAATGGGGAAAGAGAGAGAGGAGATGGATTTATCGAGGAGGATCCAAAATTTGTTGAGATTAGGAATAGAATGGACCCAAAAGAGAAGACAAGAGACAACTAAAAGATATGAAAGAAGATTTGAGTCACGAAGGAAATCATAATAGAGGAGCAAAAATAATATAGCAAGTGGTGCAAGGCGAGAGGTCAGGCCCAAAATGAAGAGGAATGTGACTGCACTAGGAGGAAGTGCGGGAGAGTGTGTTTTTCTAGAGAGGAGCATGGATGAAGATAGGTCAGTGAAGAGGCATGACATTAGGAGTAGGGTATCAAATGAAGATACACGAAGTAGAGGTAGTAGGGGCCAAGAAGATGAAGTATGAACCCCTTTGAAGTTGCAAGATGATGCGACTTCAGAGGGTGATGAGGTGTAGAGTAGAGGCACAAAGGTAGAAGAGGATGATGAAGGTCTCCCAAGAGGAGGGGGGGAGGAGTTGGGAATAATGGATGGTCTTGCGCAGCTGTAGGTAGGAAAATATTTGGGTTCCATCACAAGAAACATTGAAAGAAGATGGAGTTACCCCCCCTTTGAACCACCCCCCTTGCACATTTTCAACCAAGAAGAAAGAACAACAAAAAACGCGGTGACTGGAGTATAAGAAAGAGTAGGAGAAGAAATAAGAGAAGTAATGAGTGAAGAAGGAGACGAAGTCAACAATACTTCACAAGCAAGAATATTAGTACCAAGACCCCTGACATTAAGTAGTCAGGCATGAGGATACCATCCGATATTAAGGATGGTGAATCATGATAACACTCTAAGGATACCCATGTTCCATGGGATGGGTAAGGACGATGCAGAGAAACATTGGTTTACGTGTGAAGCGATATGGTCTGTGAAGAGGATTATAGATGAAGCATCACATATTACACAGTTGGAGACTACTTTCAGGGACATAACCCTGACATGGTATGTGAAGTACAAGGCTACTATGCCAATGGGAAAGACGAGGTCCCTGATAGAAATAAATATAGATATACTTAAGGAGTTCCAGAAACCTAAGTCATAATCTCAATTCATTATAGAAATCAAGAATATCAAGCAAAAAATAGGAGAAACTGTGTGGGATTATGATAAATGATTCAAGATCTTATTGGATAGAATGGAGTTCCATATCTAGGATGTGCAACATAGAAAATGGATTATTTTAGGGTTTCTCCCCCATATCTGAGTTTCTCTTACCCAACAGAAGGTGATAACTCAAGCAGAGGTGATGGAGATTGAGATGGGCCTGGAGGCTACACTAGGAGGAGGAGAAACATTGTTAGGTTTGGCATGGGTGCAATCCTAGATTTCCAACCTAACGATGCAGTTTTAGGATATGGAAAAAGAAAAGTTGGTGCATGAGCATGTATGGTGTAAGACATGTTGATTGAAGGGTCACCGTAGAGATGAGTTTCCTACGTTGGGAAATTATATGGCGAAAGGTGCACAAAATCCATTTCTGATTGGACTTCATATGGAATGATGCAAGATTTGTAGATAGTGGGGACATATCCCACCCCACTTCCCAACACTGGAGAAATATCAGAAGACACATCATACTCTATTTTTTGAATTCTACAAATCCATGGGGCATGAAGTGAACAACTTCTGGTCACTTTAGTTGATGCAAGACCACACCCATGATGTCTTCCAAGTTCAAGAATAATAGAATGGTGGTGACTGTGGTGGTGCTAAGAGATTTGGATATCAAGGAGGTCCCAGAAGTGGATATGGATGAGGTCGGGAAAGAGGATATGGTGGAAGGGGATGAAGAACCCTCACTTGTTTTAAATTTGGCCATGTATCAATATTTTGTAGGAAACCATACACTCTCTGTGGGTATTGTTATAGCCCCGAGCATGTCACAGAGGACTGTCCATACTTACTAAAGAAGTGGGAAGAGAAGAAGGCACACTGCAACATGGTGACTACAAAGTTGTGCGGGAACCAAAAGGAGGATGAGGAATTTGATGTGTGGGTGGTAAATTGAGGTAGAGCAAAGACATGAATGGACTTTGAGAATGGAAAAAGCTCGAGTCAAAGGCTGAAGGGAAATATAAGAAAGGTAGCATAGACCCCTCTTAGGTTTGATGTTGTATAACAAAAGCAGTATCTATGTGACACATAGAGGGACCTGAAGGAGGAAAGAGTGCGAAAAGAGATGCAAAATATGACACAAAGATCACTTGAAGAGGCTTGGATTCATGAGGAGGTATAATGTGTGACACAAAATTTACTGGAGGAAGCTCAAGCTTGTGAAGAATTGAAGCGTGCCACACCTATGTCTTTAAAATAAGCTCATGTACGCAAGGAAATACAACACATGAAACAAAGGTTTCTAGAAGAATCTCACAAACAATACGAATTTAGATGAGATGAAAAAAGGGAAATAGAGGAACATGTGCATGAAGAGCTGAAGCGCACGGGGTGAGAAGAAGCACTATGTGACATGGGTCATGATGCAGAAACTAAAGACTATGTAAGTAACTTCTTCCACTGTTGTTTAAAACTATTAATTGATCTTGATGATGCATGAAAGTTGACACATATGTTAGCAACCTGCATGGGGGAAGAAGGGACATATATAGCTATATTAGCCTCCCTACCAGAAAGGGATGTGTGTTAGGTCAATAAACAAAAGTGCACGATAAGAGAGTTCAAGATGATGGTTGAACTTGGAAGTTATGAGATGGATGGTGTCATGTTGGATCTGGGATCTGACGTGAACATCCTGCCATAGAAGTCCTGGGAATTGATGGGTAAACCAAATTTGTTCTGGTCACCCATTCAACTTTGGTTGGAAAATCAGTATAGAATATACACTATAGGATAACTGGAGCAAGTGAAAGTGAACATATAAGGGGTGAAGATGAAGGAATATTTTGAAGTAATACAAATCACAGATGACTCTAATCCATACTCTACCCTACTTGGCATTGATTGCGCCTTCAACAATAATGATGTGTTGAATATGACGAAGAGACAAATGTCATTTGAGACAGACACCCTATGTGTGATTGTGCCATTAGATCCAAATGAAGGTGACAGGTATAATGAGCCCGTGAATGAGGATGGACAAAGCATTGTTATTGAGAATATTTATCAAATAATAGGGCACACATAAGATTATATCAATCCCACTGCTGATGGGGAACTGAGTTGGAGGAGCATGAAGTCATATGAAACTAACTGAGAGGATTCCATGGAAAGGTGGTAGGATAATATGTATGAGGTCTCTATAAGGAGATGCGCTCAAATTACCACTGAAGCATGCGAAGAGGAATTATGTACCTACCGATTCGATGGGTTGGATTCAGTAGATACATTCATTGTCTAGATGCATCATATTCCCGTAATCCACCGGGTACGCACCCTTGATACAATATTAATAGGAATACTCATGCAATGGTGGGTAGCACATCGATAACATCTCAATGCATGGGAAGTTGTGGAAGAGTCGATAAGAGAATGGTTCAGGCCGGGGGTGGATATACATCAGTACATGTGTTCTTGTGAAAGGTGTTGGGTAGCCAAACAACAACAGGGTGTGAGAAGAAGATATCTGAAAGCCCAGTGTGATCTGCTAAGAAGACATTTCGTCCATAATGTTCCTTGGTTTCCTAGTAGATGAGTGCGTGAATGGAATGAGAGAAGGATGGAGATGAACACTCAGTATGCCATAATAGAGAGCACATCCACCCGTTCATCCTAGGATGGACTCCTTGAGGAAACCCCATGCCAGAAAAAAGTACAAAGAAATGAAAGAACAATCGGTTCCAAAACAGGTGATTCCATTCGGAGTAGAGTTTCAAGGGCCTAATATGGGAAACGTTTTGTTGCTCAAGTGTGTCGATTATAATGTATGTGACCCAAATCAATTCCCCGAACTCCAATTCCATAAGTATGTAAAATTTCTCTAGAAAGCAGACGGAATAGAGAAGGTGGTTACTTAGAAGTGGGAAAGGGCTCTGTGAAAATCTGGTATCCTTACATTACTCAACTACCCAAATTTTGATCGAGCACCAATAGTTCAACCATGTGTCCACTTCCTCCTCACCATAATACATGGTGGTTACCTATGGATGGACAAGCCTTACCCCATTGACCATGATACGATGCTCAGGGTTTCTGGTATTCCCACTTATTGTGAGGATCCAAAAATTATATCAAGGCGAAAGACGCAGGACATGAGGAACTCTACACTCAGTTTGGGACACACAGGGGAAAGCGTGGGCTTGTAATCCCAAAAATTAAAAATCTAGTCGTGAGATTCACAACACAATTACTGGCCTACAAAATCATATGGAAATTCCAAAAGGATGAATGCACCCTTGGTTTCATCATAGTTGTTGAATGATGTGCTGGAGGAGTTCAGATGGCCTGGGATTAGTATTTGGTGAACGAGTTTATTGACAACTGTTTGGATGCTCAAAACTGGGGCAGGGAGTTTCATTATAGTTGGATCATTATTTTGTTGGGCATGATTTTATAAAAGCCACCAACAAGGCATGAAGAGGATATGGTGGGCTCCTCGCGGTTCTCTTCCCCCCACTTCATGGCTCTCCAATACTCAAAGGACCCAATAGTCCATCCAGAAATCACAAAGGCTTTCTGAAAGTGGTTCACATAGTTAATCATTACCTCTCATGAGAGGCTCTGCATCCCAGAGTGACTTCTGAGAAGGTATGCAAATTATTTTGATTTTAAATATGATTTCCATAACATTTCCATTTATCCTTGTGTAGCCAATGACAAGTCTGAGGCTAGGATACCTTTATGCATTGTTGAAATGGATATCCTGGAGAGTGTCACAGAGTGGACAACCGACTATAAGCCTCCATTTTTTTAAGTACAAACCCATTTTGAGGTAAGAACCAAGGATTCATATGAACATAGATAGGTTGCAGTTTCTACTTGGTGTCGTGACAAAGATACTGGATCGAAGATGTGAAAAACTAGTTCCAAGGTCCAGGAATCACGAGATGCGAAGGATAAAATGATAAGCGTAGAAGGGTCCAAAGTAGATGAATATCAGTTCAATAAAAAAAAAAGGTCTTCCAAATGTCAAGGCCCACCCCATATTAACTTGGACCCTAGCATAGAGGAAGACCGTACAACCTCACCATTTACCACTTGGGTCAAAGAAGAAGTCCCAACACCGTCTACCCAGTTGAATTTCCTCCTTGGTCAGGGTTTGGGGAAATTCCAATGAACAAATACCATGAAGCAATCATAGGCTACCTTTCTGACACCACAGGATGGAAAACATGTATCGAAATTAGTGAAGGAGCTTTGCACTCAACTATCTTGATAGAATATTTCCAAGATGATATGGCAGGGAATCTCGACTCCCTGTGTCAATAGTTGGATTTACCTTCGGCAGCAGAGTCCCCTCCTCAAGACCCACAGTCTATTGAGGCACTAGGAATGAGACAAAGAAGAGTTCTGAGTTTCATCTCGCTGGCTGTGGTCCCAGTTGAATTGACTAGGTAGAGATTTATCTCACGTAGGTCCCTACTATTGATCTACATGGTTTTGTTACTACTATACTCCACAAGCTTATGGAGAGGAAACAAACTCTCACCCTTGCGCATGAAAAAATGCACCTTCAACTTAACTAGGAAGCCACCATTCATGAGGATACCTAGTCCTAGTTGCAGCAAGAGATATGTGCATGAAAAAAGATTGAAGCTGCCCGAAAGGATCTCCATACATTGCATCTTGTTGAGGTTAGCGCACAAGGATACCAAGGACCACCATGAGGCTACTTTAGCTAGTAGCGATGAACTATTCAGTGCAATGGAGGAGTAATATTCATGGGTTTTCCCTCCTGAACATGCACAACAAAAGATCTCAACACCACAAAAACTCCAAGTGGTCACCTAGTGAATTCAAGCTTTATAAGTACAAAACACAACACTTCACACATGGCCTTAGCATACATCATCGAAAGAAATAGAGTTGCAGAAGAATATTGAAATGATCAAAGCAGCTGTCTGACACAACTAGAACAAATTGAAGGATTTTTTGGGAGTGGTTGAATATAGTTTCACCTTTTGGAGCCATCTACAAAATCCAACAAAACTGATTTCTATTGATGAAAAATTTCACGTGGAAAAGTTGAGGTCACCCAAAAAAAGAACATTTTGGCTTCTCTACCCCTGGGTGAGTACCAAGCTATGATTACAACCATCGCGAAAAATACTAAGGAACAAGCAGAGAAAAAAAAAATTCAGAGTTAGCCATTGATGCGACCGGTAAGGCCCTAATATTTTATACTCAGTTGTCGGCCACACAACTCATAGTTTCCCTGATGATCAAGAATATGGAGATGATGGACCTGAGATATCCTTAGGTTATGAAATTCGATGCAGATGAGGTCGTTCATCTCACCCATGAAATTCATGATACCCTTAATGAATCTGATAATTGACTCAAGGAGTTCCTTCAGGAGCTCATGAAGACGGTTCCTTTCATCGCGTCAGTCACTCCATGAGGCCATTGGCTTGAGGAGGAGCCAAATAATAGTGGCAGGGTCTCATTGGCACCCAAATTTTTGGGTAAAGGTTGTGTGCACACACTATAGTTTTGATCACACTACATTTTTTCACACACACCAGTAGCTGCGCAGTGCATGACATGAGGTGTGCATGCTAGTCTGAGTTTTGATTTGCACACCAGTCCAAGTTTTGATATTAGCGCTAGCCCGAGTTATATAATGCACACCATGAATCAAGAAGGCATTGCATGCACACCAAAATAAAAAAAATAATCTTTGGGAAATATTCCTGAATGATTACTTTAGGAAACACAAGAGATCGCGAAGTAGTTAAGGGTTGAGTTGGAAAGGTAGTTAATATTTCCAAAAATCTAAAGAGGTTATGTGGACTGCATGTGGGTGGAAGAAGCATGTGGGACTAGCATTCAACATAGTGAGTGGAGAAGAAATGAAAGTGATAGAGAGCCAAAGTAGAGAAGGAAACAAAAGGGAGAAACGACGACAAAAAAGAAGTTATCCATTTCATTAGTTGATCGATTGATGTTCATTCATAGAGCTCACTTTGAGCTCATGCTTTGTAAAGAGTCTAGCTATGTTTTGTGAAGAGTATGGTTGTGAGTCTAGTTTTGTAATAGATGTAGAGTCTAAGAGAAAGCACATGGAACCATGTAATGAACCACTGTGAGAATGTATGAGAGCGCAAGGTGCTATTTCTAATAATTGATGAGTCTCTTAGTATATGTATGTGATTGGTTGAATGAGTATAATAAATATGTAGTGATTCCTATCATTTGATGTGTTGATCATGTGTCTAAATAATGTACATGTTACTATTACATGTTGTTAGTATTTAATCATATTGTAATGGAATGTATGAATGTCAACCCGAATGGATTGTCTGTGTAATTAACCCTTCATCACCGACACAAGACTAGATGGTTTATGTGATTCTCATGTCATATCGAGTGAGACCTCCTTCAATATTTGGATGAGGATTGATATCCCAACACCTTGGGTTTTCGTTTGGTCAACTCTGGATGAACTCTGGGTTATCAACCCCCCAACATTAAGAAGGATGCGTGTAAGCGATCCAACAAGAAGGTTGTATAAGAAGGCCATGAGTATGCATCCAAGAAGAAGAAACAAATGTAAGGTTATGCTAGTGGTTTGAATTAAGATAATCCTCTTTTCTCCTAAATTCATTCATACTTCCATCTCCATTGTTGTTTGGTGAATCAAACCTCTCTCCTCTTGATATATTTTGTGCACTTCTTCACACAATTGTCAATTGTTTGAAAGAGAGAGAAGAAGGGTTCCAATGGGAACAAAAAAATACCCTCCCAAAGAGGAATAAGAGAGCTCACTTGTGCTCTCACTACTCTTGGCAGTGTTATCAATATCATCCTACTCCATTGGTAAAAAATATTGATCTTCTTAGTTTTTTAGCTGTTGAATCTTACTTTTCATGTGTTTATTTCTTTATGCTTACTTCTGTTATATATGTTGTGATGGTTCTATAACCTATAACTAATATTTTTGGTGTTAATATAGCCTACCCTGACACTCAAGGGCTATTGTTTTCTCACCCTTGTGACAAACTCACCCAAACACCATTGAAAATAAAGAGAGGTGGAAGAGGAAGAACCTAGTTCTAACATGTCTGGATTTTCCTAGTCGAATATTTTGATATTTACAATTGAAAATCTAGGGTAAAATGACTCTCAAAGGATTGTGGTAAATATTTCCAAGTTACAATGGTAAAATGTATTATTTTTCACTATTTATGGAAATTTCTTACCTACTTTTTATAGTTCTCAAATTTTTACTCTTGTTTTGTATGGATTTCAGAGTTCTTGGACTAATATGATGTCACAAGACAATATTTTTATTCCAGTAGCTAAGGGGAGGCTCCAAGGACACTCTTTTTGATCTCTAACCATATAATCATTTCTCTAAATATTGAGGTAAATGATCCATAACTGATATTTAGGGATAGGTACCATCACCTTGCATTATGAATTATCAATTTATACTTCATTTTTTCCTTAGGATTTACTCCATAGAGTTGTGAAATTCATCCATGTCTTTCATTATTAAGTGTCCTAACTTTGAATAGTAGAGATTACCTATCATGTGATGCCTTCGTTAGCACCTTGATCACTTTTTGGTGCCCATGTTGAGTTTTATAATAGGATTGGGAGCCCTCTTATCCCTTCCATGACATAGTATTTGAATCCTCACAGTCTCTCTTCACATGTTTTCTAGCCATTCCTTACTAGGATCCCATTTTTTATGTTTTGATTTTCATTTCGCATTGCATATTTCTACTTGCACTTTTTAGTATAATTCTCTTTACAATTTTCTATTGTTGGCTTACGGCTTCTTCATTATTTTGTCACTCACCTTTGCGTCTATTGATTTTTGTATTTTCAAACCTTATCCTTGGAGGAAACATGCTTATTAGTGTACAAATCTTGCACATCCATTTTTTGCATTTTTGCATGGATATGTTTAGTGCGCTTGAAATGTAGTTTCATGCCTTGTGACACTCATTTCCCACACTATATTTTTAGCATTGTTTTATTCCTTTTCAGGTTTTATAATATGAAAAAATAAATATTTATAAAAATAAAGGGGGGAAGAAACAATATCTCTATATTTATCGTACACGTGGCAACAACCTAGTTATGTCACCATTGAACAAAGTACTTATGTTGTGTCTAATAGTCACGAATTGGGTCTTAGTATTTCCTTAGGAGATATCATATATGTGGCCACAACCAAGTTATGTCACCCTTGAACAAAGTAATTATGTTT
>JZKD02S1656904.1:99643-109969 GCA_000966675.3 Picea glauca
ATTTCGTATATCATTTCTGTGTATTGTGAAGATTATGCTGGATATTTTACTATTATTCTGTCATTTCTAGCATTTCGTTTCTGTTTTGCATATTTTATATATCTGGTATCTTGCAGTTGGAGTTTCATAACCATTCTTGAATGATTCCCAGACATCATATCCTAGTGACTACATATATACTCTCATTCTGGTGCTCCAAAAGGAATAATATGTTCCATCAAAGTATGAATATTTGTTGAAAGATAGTTTCTCATGGTTATCCATGTGATCTATTGGGATATTCCTTCTAGTGGTTAGACTATTGATGAAGGAATCCACTCTTATAATAAATTGTAGTCAATTATACCAGAAATGTACTCATCATAATCACAAACAATGTTCAACACATTTACACATATAGAGGTGGAAACCCAAATTGTGAAGACCTTACAAATATTTATAAATGAACATCAATTCATGTAAGAATAACTATTAATGAGGACACCAATCCTCCGTAGACACCAACCTACAAACATGCACCAACCTGTAAATGGATGAAGACACCAATCCTTTGTAGGAACCAACCTACAAATGTAATGTCCCCGGACATCAACCCCACGTTTGGCAAACGCTGCTGCACGAAAACAACATTCTCATACTTATATATATATAACATGCATTAATTCATATTAAACACATTTAACTAAACAATACAAAGTAATCACATAATTATGGCTAACATGTAGAAATAATGGGATTAACAGTAATTCATGATTACAGCGAAATACATTATAATATTGCAAGAATCACAGACATGCATATTTAATTGAGATTATACACATGCATATACTTATCTTTGAAACTATAGTGGCTCCACCAACCATGTGCAGAACTTCCACGAACCTCCCAGCCTTATATTCCACTGCTAATCACTCTTAGCAGTGGGTCACAGCCAAGCTGGGACCAAGCTCCACCCAAGGTAAGGTAATCCTAGACTAGGATGAGGTTATAGGAAAACTGCATAGAATAACCAAAAGGATTCTTCCCAGGATGCCTTCTTACACCCACTAATCATGAACTCTCATTCCCCACATGCTTGTTCCGCCTGGGAGTATACACCTTCACAAACACAATCCATTAGTGCTTCACCTCCCTCTTTAGGTCTTGGCAATAGGATGGATCAGGAAGTCTCAGAGCTCCGTAGCTGGTGCTGGACTCTCCCTGGGAGAAAACCCCTTCCCAGCAGACTCGTTCACCTAGAAAGAGCTTCTCACAGGCCTGACAACCTGCCTCTTCGACCGCGGGCCTAACAACCCGACTCTTCCACCAGTTTCCACTTCAATTCCTACAAGTTCAAGATGACAGCCACAACAACAGCTTGGGTTAACTCACAGGTAATAGAAGCAACAGGAAAATGGAGTGTGGAGACAGGAAACAACTATAGGCCACTTAAACACATCACGACTTAGGTAACAACCATTTGCAGGATGCGTGACTAGCAATTCACGCAGGGGTTGAGCAAAGACTTGACCGGTTCGGGAACAGGTGTATTTGCTTCCCAAGGAACACCACTGCTCCATTCTCAGGGCACGCGTGAGGCATACATAACCCAGATGCAAAAGATGATGGAATGAGGAGCGAACCCCATCCACGGATGACTTCTGCAATTTTTAACTACATGTGCCTGGGTCGACACATGTCACCCATGAATCTGCATGTGCTCCATCATCATGCGTTCCTCTCCAGGAACTTAGGACAAAACATATATTTCACATGGATTTTGGAATAATATCAAAATATTATTCCCAAGGACTTAAGCCCCTAGGCTCAACACTTAGCCTCTCTTTCCAACCTTCCATCCCCCAATCCCTTACCCACTCTATGGAATCTTAGTCCCCCATAACTCATTCATCGTGGTCGGTCTGCACGTAGCGATGCTCATATTTTTATTAATGTTCTCCATAATTACATATACAAAAACAAGCTCCTGGCCTTAACACTTAGGCTCTCCAGCCTAATAAACTCATAAGCCTTACCATCTTATATTAACTTGTCTCACCAGCCTGAAAAACATGATTTACAATTCATAAAAATTATTATAACAGGGCTCGTCCTTAGGGATATTACAATCCCTTCCCCTTATTTTTGCACTGTCCTCAGTGCAACTTTCACACAGTATCAACAAGATTTCTGAAATATTAAAAAAGATGCGGGTATTCTGCCCACATATCATCCTCATGATCCCATGTCATGTCTTTAGGACCGTACTAGGTCCACTGGACCTTTACAAGCCCTATAGCTCGATTCCAGAGTTGTTTGATTTTCGTGTTCAATATGCACACAGGATGCACTTACATGACACCTTCTTGCTCCACCTGAATCACATTCCAATCGATAACATGATCAGCATTAGGTATATATTTCTTAAGCAATGAAACATGAAACACATTATGTACAGTCATGGATGCAGGTAATGCAAGCACATATGCAACTGGCCCAATCCTTTCTAGGATTTCAAATGGCCCACAAAATCTAGCTGCCAACTTGGCGCAGTTTCCTAGCTTCAGGGAACTTTTGTTAGCTTTTACTTTCAGGAAAACATGGTCACCCACTTTAAAGTCCCTGTGGGTTCTGTTTTTATCAGTATAACTTTTCTGCCTGTCTTGGGTAGCTTTCAAATTCTGCTTAATTTTTAACATCTATTCTTCCATTTCCTTGAGCAACTCTGGCCCAACTACTGCTCTGTCAATTGGATTATCCCAGCTTACTAGAATATTTCACTTTCTGCCATAAAGCGCTTCAAATGGGCTCATCTTCAACGATGCTTGATACCCATTGTTGTAGGTGAATTCTACCAAGTGCAGGTAGCCTTTCCATTTCGATGGTTTGTCCATCACATACATTCTCAGTATGTCTTCTATCACTCTATTCACGCGTTCTGTCTACCCATCTGACTCAGGATGGTAGGTTGTACTGAAATTCATATTCGTTCTGAATCCCTTGAATAACCCCTTCCAAAAATTTGAGGTAAATTTCAGGTCTCTGTCAAGCACAATTGTCTTGGGAATTCCGTGCAATCGTGCCACTTCCTTCATAAAAATATCAGCAACATCTGCTGCCTTATGAGTGGTGTTTAATAGAATGAAATGGGAAGATTTTGTAAGCTTGTCCACCACCACCATAATGGAATCATGTTGTTTGACTATTCTGGGCAATCTCGTGATGAAATCCATTTTCACCACTTCCGAATTCCACTCAGGAATGGGTAAAGGCTGCAACAACCCTGGTGGGTGTCTGTGCTCAACTTTAACCTTTTGGCAGTCCATACATATGGTGATGTATTCAACAATCTCTTACTTCATACCTGGGCAGAAATAATGGCTCTTGACTGTTTCCACAGTTTTCTGATATCTAGGGTGCCCTGCATAAGGCACATTATGCATTTCTCTCAGAATCACAAGTTTCAAACCCTGGACATTAGGTACATAAACTCTGTCTTGTACAAATGTATCCCATCAGTTTCCAAATTATAATTTTCCACTTTCTGTGGAATCTCACCTTGTTGTAGCTTTGCTACCAGCTCCCTGTACTGCAAATCTGCATTTGTAGCCTCCAAAATTCTACCCTTTATATCAGTTTGGTACATGCTAATGGCTGTAGCATGTAATTTGTGCACCTTTCTGCTGAGTGCATCAACCACCTTGTTTTCCTTCCCTTTGATATGCTTGATATCAAATTTTTATTCACACAGAAACTCCAGCCACCTACTCTACCTAGCGTTTAGGGTGGGCTGGTCAAATAAGTATTTCAGACCGTTGTGGTCTGTCCTCAATTCAAATATCCTCCCCATGAGGTAATGCCTCCATTTCTTTAGTGCGTGAACTATTGCTGCCAACTCCAAATCGTGAGTGGCATAATTATTTTCGTGCTCTTTCAACTTCCTAGACTCATAACATATTAAGAATCCATTCTGGGTGAGGAATCCTCCCAACCCTTCTTTACACGCATTTGTGCACACCATGAAATATTCATTTGGATCTACAATCCTCAGGATTGGAGCGCTGGTTAACAACTTCTTCAATCGCTGGAAGCTTTTCTCACACTCTTCAGTCCACTGAAATGTTTTCTCCTTCCTTTGCAAGGAAGTGATGGGGTAGGCTATCTTTGAGAACCTTTCTATAAACCTTCTTTAATATCCCACTAGACCCATAAAGGATCTAACTTCCACCACATTCCTTGGCCCTGTCCATTCTCTAATGGCCTCAACCTTCTCAGGGTCCATGATGATCCCTTGTTCTAAAATAATATGCCCCAAGTAATGGATGTGTTTCTGATAAACTGATCATTTTCTCAACTTGGCATACAACTAGTGCTCTCTTAGCACTTGCAACACCATCCTCAGGTGTTGTTCATGCTCTTCCTCTGACTTGGAATACACCAGAATGTCATCCAGGAAGACTATGACAAACTTGTCTAGATAGTCCTTGAATACACCATTCATCAAGCACATAAAAACAACAGGTGCGTTCGACAGTCCAAATGGCACCACTGTGAACTCATAATGACCATACCTTGTTCTAAAGGCATTCTTGCTGATGTGTTCATCCTTTATTCTTACCTGGTGATATCCCGATCTGATATATATCTTCGAAAATATATTCACATCCTTCAACTGATCGAAGAGGTCATCAATCCTCGACAGAGGGTACTTGTTCTTAACAGTTACTTAGTTTAATTGTCTGAAATCAAGACAAAGCCTTAGTGTTCTGTCCTTCTTCTTCATGAATAGGACTAGGGCACCCCAAGGTGACACGCTTGGGCATATGTACCCCTTCTTTAGAATCTCTTCAAGCTGCAATTTCAACTCTTTCAGCTCTGGCGTACTCATTCTATAAGGAGCTTTCGACACTGGAGCTGCTCCAGGAATTAAAATTATAGAGAAGCCAATATCCCTCTTTGGAGGTAGTCCAGGTAGCTCCTGAAATACATCTTAAAACTCTTCTAGTACCACATGGTCTCCAATATTTGAGACCTCATCCTTAGATGCTTCCTCCACGTGGGCTGCAAACAACTGATAGCCTTTCCTGTAGCATTTCTTCAGCTGTAATGTTGAAATTTCTCTGACAACAACAGCTCTGGGAATTCCTTGGACTGTTTTCCAATTCCCTTCCTCATCCAGGCAAGTAAATGCCTTGTTACAATAGTCCAGGAGGGCATGGTGCTAGTCCAACTAGTCCATCCCAATTAAACATTCATAATACCCTAAAGGCAAAATATTCAATTCAGCCTTCGTGCTCAATCCCTTCATGTCCACAGGACATGACTTAACCAACCTAGTGATTTTCCTCTTGGTTCTTGTATCCAACTGCACTAACCAAGACTTTTCATGTTTGCTTTTTGATAAATGAAAACTTTCCACCACTCTAGGATCTATATAACTATGGCTAGCCCATGAATCAATTAAAATAGTAAAGGCATGGTTGCTAATCATACCTTCTACTTCAATCATGTGCGATTGAAATTTAGCTTGCTTGTTGTCCAGGGATGCATATATCCTTGGCATTCTACTGCCCATGTTCTCCATTGTTTCAGCTTCTTGAACATTATGGAAAAATCTTTCTTTGCCATTTTTATGGGGACAATCTTTGTACTTGTGGTTCTCTTTACAACCCCAATAATGAATGGGCATTTGTCTTGGCCTTTGTTCCCCCATTTCATCCATTCTCGACTCTCTAAATGATGGCTATGCTTGAGGACTATTTTTGAAAAAGGGAGGTTTGTTTCCCTTGTACCTCTACTCTTTCTTGAACTTCCTTTGGTAATCCCAAGCCTTCCGAAAGGTAGGCTTTTCTCTTTGTTGTTCATATAAACATTTCACTCTTCTTATTGTTTCTTCCATAGTCTTAGGATCATCACACTGAATCTTGTCACCAATGGAAGGTGGCAGTCCACTTAGATACCTCTGAATCTTAATAGTCGCCTCCTTGATGAATGGAACATACTTCAGTAATTTCAAAAACCTTCGTTCGTATTCATCAATGGTCATGTTTCCCAGCTTGTGTTCTAAGAACTCCTTCATATTTCTGTCATAGTATCTTTTAGTTAGGTATTTCCTCTCGAAATACCTCTTGAATTCCTTCCAAGTGATATCTCTCTCTCTAATGTGTTGCACCTGCACGAGCTGATCCCACCACATGGATACTTTTCCTTTCAATTGATACATCACAATTCGTCCTTCTGCATGAGAGGAATAATTCTACAGTTGGAAATAATTCCTCATTCCTAGCATCCATGTCTCGACATCTTCTTCCTTATGGTGTTCTCCATCAAATGTGGGAGGCTTAATCTTATTCATTTCTCCTTTTAGTTCATCCACTCCAGACCTCCTCTGCTTTCTGGTAGGATATGGGTTTGAATTACCATGTGTTTCTTTACTGGAATGCTTTGGGGAGCGACGACGATGTCTGCTAACACTCCTCGATCTTGTTTTCCTCTCAGGGGTCTTGTGACTCCCTGTTTTGCTTGTGTCACTCTCCTTTTCCAATTTATTTTCGATCCTATCTAGGATCCGCAACAACTTCAAGTTAAATTCACCCTATTTATCCTGAGTTTTCTTGAGCCTTCTGCTATCAGTTCGACGAGCTTGGGCATCCCTATGTAATCTTTCAATGATTTTCATCATATGCTCTTCCTTATCCTCCTCTTTTCTGTGCCCATTGGAGTTCGATCCTTCGACTCCCAAGTTGACATCCATTCCTTTTCTTTCATTCTCTGAACTAGAGGCAATCCACACCTCTTACATTCTCTTCTCTCAACGACAACCCTATTTAGTTCTTTCACTTGCTAAAATTCTGCAAACACATGTGCAGACAATAGGGATTTTTCAGGTCATCATTCCTTAACAAATTCCACACATTCAAAACAATTCAGATTTAAGAAAATGTTTAGTTTTCCATGAATTTTTCGAGCTCTTCTCGGATCCATAGGAAACTTAGGCCATACCCTTTTCCTCTTAGTTCCCAACCCACGCGACCAAGGTGTGACCCAACGCTAGGTATCAAGGTGATACCTGGCTTTTTGGCCTTTGGAAAGTTTCGAGGCACACACAACTATCTCCCGTAGTTCTGATTACCAAAATAACGAAGTTAGGTGGATCAACAATCCATGTTTACCCATCGTCCAAAGGATGAAATCCATCATGGTATTTTCGTCTTCAAAGTTTTTGGGATTTCAGGATTTCAGGATTTTGGGTTTCGGAGGTGTTCACGTCTCTTTACTTCCCATCTTCTGACTTCACGAAATCTGAAGGGTTGTCACGACTAAATCGAGTGTGACTCCACAAGATCTAACGATCGAGTCCTCCTCCCAGATCTACGACATAGATCTTCTCAGGTTTTAAGGGTTTCAGGTTTTGGGGTTTTATGTCTCAGCGCTCCCCGCTTTTCCCAATAGCCGAACTCCCAAAACGCTTCTCGGATATTCGTCCAACACCTTATTTGGATCTAATGGTCATAAAGGTCTCTCCTTTCAAACAAATCCTATTGCTCCCACACTCCAAGTGTTGAGCGCTCTCTCTCTGAGGTCAAATACCACACCGGATTCAGTTTTATTCTACCGCTACTCCTCCTAAGTGTTTTTCCTGAGTTTATACTTTAAGGTTGTAAAGTATACCGTCAAGGCATCCATAAATTTTAAAAATAATAACTTGAGGATAAGAATTGAAAAGGAAGGGTGAATCAGAATTAGTTTCTCAACTGTCTCTGTCTAGCTTCCCATTGTTCTTGGATGCTAATATCTCTCTCAATAGCAGCCCATGAACATTCTAATTCGACCCAGTTAGTTGCTGTTTGTAGGATGGTATTAAATAGGTTCAAAGCAATACTGGTTTGATCTTGAAGGCCAAGTTCAATGTTTGGTTGTCTGCTATTTGGGACAGTCATGGAGAATAAGATTTTATTTAATTAAGAAAGAATTTAATCAAATGTCCCTTCAAACTTTTAAGAGATGAAAATAGGGAAAAACAATTTTGAAATTCAAAATACTTACATAAATACATTCGAGGCCGTTTCCTGGATTTGCAACAATTTGAGAATTGTAAAATAAGAAAGAATTACTACAGAAAAATATGAGGCTTTAATCAAGAAAGAATCTCATATTGTAACAGGTAAGAAAGAAGGAAAATGAGATTTCTAATGAAAAGTTAAGTATTAAGGTTCAAATGATTCACAGGTCTTAAAATTACTGATAGCAATTTCAGAGGAAAAGCTGTAAATAATTTGATATCCAAATCAATTTGAACTATAAAAGATGTTTACAGATAACTTCAAATTGATTATTCATTAGAAAAACATTGAACGAAAAACATAATAAAGTATAGTAAACGGGGTTGAAGAACACATAGCTACAAATTGGTAGGATTCATAATCTTGTTTGTATCATATATTATGATGGATTGAAAAACTGTTAATACAATCGGCTCTCTCTCAAAAATCAAAAGCACTTTCTCAGTCTTTTGAAAATATATTTATACATCTTCATCAAAAATTTTCTCGTTGGTGACTAACCAACTTCCTAAGATTACAGTTACATATATGAATAATGTCAACCGTTTACATTTCCTTTCTAATTTCTAATGATGAAAATATTCAAAAAAAATGCTTTTACGTTTGTGTTGATGAACTTCCTTTTTCCGCCTCAAGACAGTGAACACACTTTCCCAAAAATTTCACAAAAACTCTGAGAGCATCTGGTATCTCTTTTGCTTCAAACATGAAGAATCTTTTCTGTAATTCAGGAAAACAATCTTCTATCATCTTCCCTGTGAACTTAATAGTTTGCAACTTTAGGTTTGGTGTCACCATCCATTTGTCGATTTCTGTGATATTGATTAATTTAATTTTTGAGATCTCTATATTCATTTCTTCCAGCTCTTCTTTGAACCTTAGCTGGTGCTTGGCAATGTTAATCTCACCTAATAATCCGGGACAGTCATTTTTTTCGATATTCAATGAAGTCCTTTCTAAGAGATCAAAAATTCCCTGGCAATCATCATTGACATCTCTGGTTATTCTTTTATATTTGGCCAGGTCTGCTTCCCTCACTTTAAGTATTATGTCTCCTTTAACTTGTTCTGAAATGGATAATTTATGAATCCTTCAGACTTATTCCTTTGTTGAGAGGGCTACTGCCTTTTGGAAGGTCGTTCTAGCTGCTTTCGCTTCCCTTTCCTTCTGGAAAAAATTCTCCAAGTATTTATTTATTTCTTGAAAGTAATTCTGGACTACTTCCAGATTCAGAAACACTTTCTGTTGTTCTTCTATTTTCAAATGTATTCCTAATGCTTGTGTCCTGAAAATTTCAAGTTCTACTACTTGATTAGTAATAGAACTAATTTTATCTTGTAACTGTTTATTTTCTTCTTCCTGCTTTTGGACCTGTGCCTGTGTGACCTGTATTATTTGTTTTTCCTCTTCTAAGTCTATTTTCATTTTCTGAATTTCTTGAATATCTTTTAGTATAGCTTGTTCTAGACCCTTTTGTATTCCCCAACTGATATTTCTCTCAGTTTCTTTCAATTTGTCCTATAGCTGAGTTATTGTTTGGTCTTTTTGTTCAAGCATGGTTGTTAAACTACCAACAGAATATATATTTGCCGATGCTATAGCTCCCATCGTACTTGCTAACTCTGTATCAAATTATCCATCTTTAAGCTTCTTTCCATCTATAATGACCCTATGTTTTTTAATCATCCCCTCTCCTCTTGGATGAATTTCCTGTTTCAAGATTGCTCTTCTCTTTTTTCTGAAAAAGTAATCTGATGGAGGAATCTCATCCCTTGAAATTGGATCTAGATCACTGACATATAGAGCTCCTTTGTGGGGGGTTCCATAAGTTGACTGCAATGGGGTTAAGGAAGTGATGGGACTACCGAGCTCTATTGATGATGTTCCTCCTATTTTTTTTGGAACATCCTTAGAGATTTCTGGGGTTGTTTCCATCTCTTTTCCCTTCTGTGTCTCTGATTCTTTTTCTCGGGAACCCTCTATGTCTTGGGAAGGCATCTCAGTGTCCTTCATCTTGCCTTTGGTATTTTATTTGTCCTGTGTATTTGTTTCAAACCCTGGGGGAGGCCCTTCCTGTTCTGGAGGTGGGGCCGAAACTTCACCCTGCAAACTCTTGGGTAGGCAACTTCGCCTATGGCTCTAGAATGACGTGAATCCGGTCTGCGAGTTAGGTGGCATGGCCTGTACTCTGTTCAGTACTTCTTCATAGGATTTAACATCCTTAAATACATCATCATAGATAGATGTTTCATGTTCATAAGCCTTTAGATTACAATGTATAAAA
>JZKD02S1656904.1:110019-121997 GCA_000966675.3 Picea glauca
TACCTCCC
Source organism: Picea glauca (assembly GCA_000966675.3). Lineage (NCBI taxonomy): Eukaryota > Viridiplantae > Streptophyta > Pinopsida > Pinales > Pinaceae > Picea > Picea glauca. Next base: position 110,028 of record JZKD02S1656904.1, read on the forward strand.
TGCACACCAATCTGTCCGGTAGGAATTTAGGGAGTGCATGAGGGGGAATGGAACAACCGTAAACCCTAATGTAGGAAAAATTCTCCTCAATAAACCAGTCGACAATTTCTTTAAGATTTTCTGTGATTGCATCATAAATGCGAGGGGGTTCGCATCCAAAAAATATTTTATGCATTAGAATTATAATAAAATGACAAACCTCATAAAATGCATCCTTAGTATTTTCTTCCCAAAGGGCCGAGTGATATTTATGAATGGGTTCTAGACAGGAAATGTTCCAACTCCAATTCATTAAGGGAAAAGGAGTCACATAACAGATTGCATCCATAATGTATGCTGACATGTAAAAGGCTGCTGGTTGTCCCTTTGATTTTGTTGCTTTATAGTTTGAGATTTCCTGTATTAGGTTATCTGACAAAATCTTATGCCAGTTAAAAGCATTCCCTTCTGAAGCTTCTTCTAAAAAGGGCACCCAATCTGCATGAAAATGGCAGGGATCTTTTCTCCCGAAAAGTCTACATAGCATAATAGTTGCATATACCATGTATTCATTCAAGGATGTTGTAGCATAAATCCCATGGGTATCAACTCTAAACTTTGCTAGACACCTCACCCATTCTCTAATCATATCAGGATATGTCCGGTCTACCTGAATGCATTCTTTCCTATGAAACTCTGCTAAAAATTCGGCATTAAAAGTATGTTTAGGATTTGGTGAGAGTTTATACATTACTTGTATGTGTTCTGGCCTGAATGAGCCGACAATAACTCCTTGATCATTTAAGATGCTCCTCGTCGGGATATCGACCTTTTCCAGGGCCCAACTGATCATATCATTGTATGCCACGAGCCACGGGTGCATAGCGATCTTATGAAGCTCTGACTCAGCTATGTCCCGACAATGATTCTCAGAATCAGGATGAGCATTCTTGAGTTCATATTCCAGCAATTCATAGATTTGAGTCCAAGATTTAATGGAGTCTATAGCATGTGGTGTGGTGTCGGAGATGATATCTTCTTCCTGTGCATCCTCATTCTTCTTCGGTGCCTTTTTCGGTGCCATGACTTTGCATTTAATTGAAAACTTGTCACAGAAAATGGATGAACGAGCTCAACTAAGTGTTTCATGCGTTTGATAAAATGAAAACACAGACATTTGGATGTTCACTTTGAATATATTTAAAAGTGACGAGATTGACACAACTGTCAAGAATTCAAGGCTTTTAATGCGAAAGATATATTTCTGAGATACGCATTTAATATCCGTATTTAGGCGCTTTCGTTTTTTTTTTTAAGAAAATTTGGGACACTTTACTTAATCAGAAAGCGAAACATGAACGGACACTTAAAAATAATGATTATCATTAATGTTGTTTTTGAAAAAAAGGTTAATTAGTGCTAATCATAGATTAAAGATGAAAACTTTGTTTTTCGGGATTTCGGAAATCATGATGTCGAGAAGTATGTCATCGATGAAATCTGATTTCCAAAATTGTGAAATCGTGAAATCGCGACGTGTTAATTAAGACTTAAAATGTTTTTAGCGAAGTAATTAATTAAGCTTAAGTGTTTTCGGGATTTCGGGGATCATGTTGTCGAGAAGTATGTCATCGATGAAATCCGATCTCCGAAATCGCGAAATCGCGACGTGTGAATTTAATGATAGGACTTAAACTCATCTTAAATAACTAACTAATCATGATTAAGGCCAAAATAGAGTTAGTTTGATTTAACACGAACTATGGATTGGGGTTTCGTGATTCAGGATTTCGGGAATCATGATGATAGGAGATGTGTTATCACTAAACCGTGAATCCCAAAATTGCGACATGATTGTCTTAACCCTTAACCTTTCACATTAGAGAATTAATTAATCTGTGTTTTAACTAAGACTTCAATGTTTCGGGAAATCAGGGATCATGATTTCGCGATTCGATTTGCATCGAAAAAATATGTTTGCAGCAAACCCCGAATCCCGAAAATTCTTAAAATCCACTAGTTTTAAAACTTATCATGATTAAAATAATTTCATAGAAAAGGCGTCGGGATTCTTATAATTCTTTTAATCTTTTTTCATTTTATTATCCAAATAATCAAATTCTTTGAGAAAAAGGTGTCATGTGTTTGGGATTGATAACGAAACTCATGTTTTGTGAAAAGCCGAAACCCGAAAAAGGAAAATTTAGGCCTTAGAGATAAAAAAAATTAAGAACCGTTTCAACACTAAGCTTCTTAACACAGCCAAGTAACTCCTTGGCATTCAGGAATGCTCTAAGGTTTGAAATTGGTTCCTCCAACACAATTTCACTCGATTCCTTGAGTCCAAAGACCACTTATCTGGCCCATCCAGGCTCATCGTGGAAACTATGGCTCTAATACCATACTGTAATGTCCCCGACCATCAACCCCACGACTGGGAAAATGCTACTACGTGAAAACAACATTCTATTACTTATATATATAACATGCATTAATTCATATTACACAAATTTAACTAAACAATACAGAGTAATCACAGAATTATGGCTAACATGTAGAAATAATGGGATTAACAGTAATTCATGATTACAGCAGAATACATGATAATATTGCAAGAATCACATCATGCATATTTAATTGAGATTATACACATGCATATACTTATATTTGAAACTGTAGTGGCTCCACCAACCACGTGCAGACCTTCCATGAACCTCCCAGCCTTAGACCCTGCTTCTCATCACTCTCAGCAGTGGGTCATCCCCAAGCTGGGACCAAGCTGGACCCAAGGCAAGGGAATCCTAGACTAGGTTGAGGTTACAGGAAAACTGCACAGAATAACCAGAAGGATTCTTCCCAGGATGCCGTCTTATGCCCACTACTCACGGACTCTCATTCCCCACATGCTTGTTCCACCCGGGAGTATACACCTTCACAAGAACAGTCCATCAGTGCTTCACCTCCCTCTCTGGGTCTCGGCAACATGCCAGATCAGGAAGTCTCAGAGCTCCGTAGCTGGTGCTGGACTCTCCCTGGGATAAAACCCCTCCCCACCAGACTCCTTCACCTGGAAAGAGCTTCTCATAGGCCTAACAACTTGCCTCTTCAACCATGGGCCTAACAACTCGACTCTTCCACCAGTTTCCACTTCAATTCCTGCAAGTTTAGGATGACAGCCACAACAACAGCTTGGGTTAACTCACATGTAATAACAACAACAAGAAAATGGAGTGTGGAAATAGGAAATGACTGCAGGCCACTTAAACACATCACGGCTCAGGTAGCACCTGTTTGCAGGATGCATGACCAACAATTCATGCAGGGGTTGAGCACAGACTCGACCGGTTCAGGCATAGGTGTATTGGCTTCCCAAGGAACACCACTGCTCTGTTCTCAGGGTGCACATGAGGCATACAAAACTCAGACACAAAAGATGACAGAATGAGGAGCGAACCCCCTGCACGGCTGACTTCTGCAGTTTTTAACTACATGTGCCTGGGTCAACACATGTCTCCCATGAAGTTGCATGTGCTCCATCAGCATGCGTTCCTCTCCAGGAAATTAGGACAAAACATATATTTCACATGGATTTTGGAATAATATTAAAATATTATTCCCAGGGACTTAAGCCCCTAGGTTCAACATTTGGCCTATCTTTCCAACCTTCCAACCCCCAATCCCTTATCCACTCTATGGAATCTTAGTCCCCCATCACTCATTCATTGTGGTCGGTTTGCATGCAGCGGTGTTCATATTTTTATTAATGTTCTGCATAATTACATATACAAAAACAGGCTCCTGGCCTTAACACTTAGGCTCTCTGGCCTAATAAACTCATAAGCCTTACCAACGTATATTAACTTGGGTCACCAACCTATAAAACATGATTTACAATCCATAAACATGATTACAACAGGGCTTGTCCTTGGGGATATTACAACAAACAAGCACCAACCTATAAATGGATGAGGACACCAATCCTCTGTAGGCACCAACCTACAAACATGCACCAACCTGCAAATTAAGCTTCAACTCAATATTTCCTTGCTCCACCCTACTACCCTTAATTTTTCATTTGTTCACAAGAAACTATAGTGCTACATTTATATTATTCTTCTTGATCTAAAATAGTCTTCCAAAAGATTCCAGAACAGAGTTACATCTGTATAGAAATATCATAACTGCACCAGATCTTCTTATTTTTTTTTTTATTCTTATTGAAATCCTTATACCTTAATTAAGATCTTGTTCATCGAAATTTCTCCTCTAAAGTTTATGCCACCATACCTTTCAATCATTTCCCTGAAATTTCAATGTACAGAACAGGTCTTCGATCCCTTAGAATGTCCAGAATCCCGATAGACAACAAAACATCCATCATCTGATCTTCTTTAATGCGATTTACAAGGTACTTGTTGTGGGCCACACAATATTTTATGGATCATTGTTGATCCATTCTATGATCAACGGTCGATCTTTCTCCTCGCTGATCTGATTAGTGGTTCTTCTATAGATAGTGGTTTCATCAGAATAGAGGCTTTCTACAATTAGTGGCTCTTCCATTTATGCCTTCCATTACTCTATAATCATCAATGATCCTAGTTCTTCCACATCACCACACTGTGATCCTTCCATGGGGATTTATTACCACTGTGGATCTTCTTGCCATCAATTTATTTCCATCGTTCGATTCATTAATTTTTACCATTGATTGTTTATGTGGATATGTTTTGGACATCAAATTTCCTTTTTGGTCACAGGTTTGAACATGATTATGCATGCATGTAGACTCTTGTTCTTCTCTTCACATAGGAATCGAATTGGTGGATGATAGGATACCTTCAGTGTGGACTGCACTTTGTTAGTCCCCCTAGTGCATGCATGTGAACTCTTGTTCTACTCCTCATATAGGCATCGACTTGGTGGATGATAGGAGACCTTCAGTGTGGACTACACTTTGTTAGTCCCCCTACAGTGTTGACATCAATGACAGAAGATTATCCAACAATATCCCCTTACAGTGTTGACATCAATGACACAAACTATCCAACATATACATATAATCAATATCAAACTTTTCTCCCATAGTCAACATCAGATAATTTGTTCACATGGTGTAGATTCATACATTTTGTGGATTTGGATTGAATACCTCAGTTCGTGGTAGAATTTTGTTCTTATGTTGCTACCCAAGTTTCACATAATATATCACCTATCTATATGACATTGGTACCATTTTGGAGAACTAGTTTTTACTTTCACTTGGTTTTAGTTGTTCTCCTAATATACACTAATACATAGATCCACTATGTATTTTCTTGTGGCTATGATATGTTTTTGACATGAATACACTGTGTATTTTCCATGTCCATGATTTTTCATTCTATATATACTTCATAGATCCACAATGTACTTTATTTAATAGCCATGCTTTCCTTTCCACCTAAGCATGGGTATGCTTGCCTTAGGGAACAAAGTAATATGATACTTTGGCTTTGTTTGCAGCTATTATTCTAATCCCGAGTTCAATGGAATTCGCTTGGTTCCACTTATCTGATTCGTCTATAGTATTATAACGTATTTCAACCATCAAATTCCCTTTTGACATCATACATTAGGGGGCATCTACTATAACATTATTTGGCCAATGCTAACCATTAATGACTATTTGGCCAAGATATATCCATTTTAATAACTTTTATTCACTCAAATTGGTGTTAAAGATACTTTTACTTAGTATACATGCTTTCTTTTAAGGAAACACACGTATCATACATGCTTTCTCTTAAGGAAACATGTGTATCATACCTTCTTTCTCTTCATGCAAAGGACATGCATTTCAAAAGTTTTAAAAGATAATAAATGCACAGTAATTGTGTGCTCCTAAGAGGGAATTACAAGTTTCTTACACTTGTACAATGATAATTTTCTTTGCCAATGAAATTAACCAACTTTTGGTAGTATAAATAAGGTTAATATGTTGGAGAAGGGTCAAATGACCATTTGAGTACCCTTATGATGGAACATTGTGTTGAGAATATATCTTTGGAATTTTATATCATTCCCTTTCGCAAAAACCCTTTTTTTGAAGTCTATTCTCTTAGTTGGAGTCGGGACTTAAAACCTTGATTATTTTCCCATTCGCATATAGTGAGGAGTTTTGATCAAAGTTGAAGCCTATATGATGCAGGTATTTTTGAGGATCAGACTTGGTTATCTGTTTGGGATGAAATTTTACAAGGAGTTGTGTCTCTAAGAGTTCATTGTTGTGCCAATCTAATCCTTTAGATTAAACTTCGTTTCGATACTTTTTCAGGGCCAAATTCCTTCATATAAGGCCTCAAATGAGGGTTTTACTATTGTTTTGGAAATTTTTAAATTAGTAATTATCAATTATCTCTTAGTTTATGCACCTAATCAGAAAAACGAGTTGAAAAAACAATGTCTCTCTAGTTAGATTTTAATTATTGGTCAATTTTAGAGTCATGCGAGAAATTTCTAAAATTAGCTATTTTTCTAAAATTAGTTGTTTTTCTAAAATTAGTGGTTTTTGAAAATATCATATAGTAGTTATAAGGGGTTGAACATCCATTGCAACAGTTAGGATGGAGAAGGAATAAAAAGAGTTATTTTCCCATTCTCGTGTGTTTTTCATGGTTTTTAGATATCATGAATAAATCAAAGTTTATTGGCTACATAATCTAGTATTAGAGAAGGAAGATGGCTAGGAGAGGAAGAGGAAGACAAGGTCTTGCTTAGATGCGTAGAGATATGCAAAACCTACATAGGAAAATAGAAGATCTTACAAATGTGTTGGCTATGTAGAGAATAATACAAATATAAGTGTTTGATGAGGAGACAAACCAAGGAGATTTAGATCATCATATAGAACATGAAGAAGAATAATCAGAGCGCATGACTTTTGAAGAAAGGATGCTCAAGGCTCTAGAAGGGAGAAATGATGGGATCAAAATGGAATTTTCAAAATATGCAGGGAGTCTTGAACCTGAGGAGTTAATATATTGGTTGAACGCCATGAAATTGTTTTTTGAATGGAAGCCTATGGTAGAGGAAAATAAGGTGAAAATTTCATGCACCAAGTTGAAGGGTCAAACCATGATCTAGAGGGGTAATGTGTAGAAAGACAGAGAAAAAAAACGAAAAGAAAAAAATAGGACCTGGGATAAGATGGCAAAAAAAATCGAGCAATTTTTTTTTCTTTGGACTATGCCCATACCCTTTTTTGTAGATTTCAGAACTTGAAGCAAAACCTGTCCACCGTGGAGAAACTCACAAATTATTTTTATCAGTTGTTCATTCGTGTGGATCACCAAGAAAATTATGAGCAATTGGCTACAAGGTATGTCAATTGTTTAAAATTTTCTATTCAAGATGAATTGAAATGCATAGGATTCACAATGTGGAAGAGGCATACCAATTCACCTTAAAGGCCGAGTGAACCAAAAAGGGTATGCATGTTGCATGGCATCCTCCATTTCCCAAGTCACTTCATCGGGACCAAAGTGTTTCCATTTCACCTTGACCTGGGAAATGGTTTTGTTCCTGAAAGAGATCTCTCTCCTGTTTAGGATACACTGCAACTCTGGTTGGAACTCTCCCTCTAGCTCGACCTATATCACAGAACAATTAATTATATGAGTAACATCATGTATATATCTCTTTAATAAGGAAACATGAAACACATTGTGTGCCTCCACTCTATATAGAATTTCAAAAGGGCCACAAAATATGGGTGCTATATTAGCACACACTCCCATTCTTAAGGATATTCTCCTTGGTTTGATTCAGAGATACACATGATATCCTATTTTAAACTCTTTACGATTTTTTTTGTTATCTGCATAACTCTTCTATCGGTCTTGGGACACCTTCATATGTCTCTTTATTTGGGTCATTTTTTGTTCTAGTTCCATTAACATTTCAGGCCCAAGGGTAACCCTATCTACTGCATTATCCCAGCTGATTGGAATATTGCATTTTTTGCCATAGGGGGCCTCAAAAGGGGCCATTTTCAAGGATTCTTGGTATCCATTTTTGTATGCAAATTCTACCAGGGGTAGATACTCTTCCCATTGCATGGGTTGATGCATTACATGCATCCTTAACATGTCTTCTAATATTCACTTCACCCTCTCTGTTTGTCCATTATTTTGAGGGTGGTACATTGTACTAACCAATAGTTGTGTTCCACAACCAGTGAACAAGGACTTAAAAATTTTTGAGGTGAATTTGGCATCCCTATTAGATATAATTTTTTTGGGCATCCCATGCAGTCTGAATATTTCTTTCATGAATATGATGACAATGTCTATTTCCTTGGAAGTGAATTTTACTAGAATGAAGTGGCCAACCTTGCTCAATTTATCCACAACTACCATGATGGCATCAATTTGTTTTGTCTTTTTGGGTAGTCCAGTGATGAAGTCCATGGAAATGGTTTACCATTTCCATTCTGGAATAGGCAGGGGCTACAACAGCCCTGTTGGGTGTTGGTGTTCCACCTTGACCTATTGGAACTCTAGACCTTTAGCCAGATAATCAGTTGTGTTATTTTTCATTCTTGTCCAATAAAATAGTTTCCTAAGGGTTGTAATCATCTTCTGATAACCAGGGTGACCAACATATGGTATTTTGTGTAGTTCATCCAATATGAAATTTTTCAAGGTGTCACAATTTGGGATATACAACCTCCCTTTGTATGTTAGTAGGTCATCACTTGTTAGTTGATAAATTGCATACTTCATTCTAGTGAGCTCTTGCTCTGGTTGTATCTTCATGGTTATGAAGAACTCATCTACCTCTTGTGCACTTTTAACTCTTTCCTTGAGGTTTGTTTCACAAGTACTCATGGATGCTAAATGAATTACCTTCATACTTCTATTGAGGGCATTAGCCACTCAGTTTGCTTTTCCTTTCATGTGTTTGATTTCAAAGTCAAACTCACTGATAAGAGCCATCCACCTAGCTTTCCTAGCATTTAGCTTGGGCTGGTCAAATAAATACCTCAGCCCACTATGGTCGACCATGAGGAAAAACCTTCTACCTAGGAGGTAGTGCCTCCACATTTTCAAATCATGCACTATGGAAACTAGATCTAGGTCATGGGTTACATAATTTATTTCATGTTTACTTAATTTTCTAGATTCATAACATATTACATGTCCCTCTTGCATGAGGACTCCTCCGAGTCCCTCTTTGCAGGAATCAATGTGCACCAAGTATTCCCTGTTTGGGTCTGGAATTTTCAGTATGGGGGCATGTGTTAAGAGGTTTTTCAGATGCTAGAAACTTCCCTCACATTCTGCTGTCCAAATAAATTTCACACCCCTTCTCTGTAGTAAAGTGATTGAGTGACCAATTTTAGAAAATTATTTTATGAATCTCCTATAGTATTCTTCTAAACCCATGAAGGATATAATGTCAGTGACATCCCTGGGTGTGGGCCAATCTATAATGTCTTTGATATTATCAGGGTCAACTGCTACTCATTTCTCAGAGATAACATGGCCTAAATAATGGAATTGCCTTTGGAAGAAGTCACACTTGATAAGCTTAGCATAGAGCTTGTTCTCTCTTAGTACTTGGAGTACTAAATTTAGGTGTTCTTCATTCTCTTCCTGACTCCTTGAGTAAACTAGGACGTCATCAATAAAAAATAATACGAATCTATCCAAGAACTTGTTAAGTACACTGTTCATCAAAAAAATGAAAGTGGTCAGTGTGTTGGTGAGACCAAATGGAACCACCACAAATTCATAATGTTTGTACCTTGTCCTAACGGAGGTTTTATAGATGTCCTCATCCTTGATTCAAACTTGATGATATCTGGATCTCAGATAAATCTTGGAAAAGATGGTGGCACCTCTTAATTGGTCAAATAAGTCATCAATCCTGGGAAGGAGGTAATTATTCATAATTGTCATTTTATTGAGTTTCCTATAGTCCATGCACAACTTGAGTGTGCCATCCTTCTTCTTTACAAATAAGGTTGGTTCTCCCCAGGGAGACACACTAGGCCGAATGTACCCCTTGTCTAACATTTCCTTCAGTTGCAATTTGAGTTCAACTAACTTTAGGGTACTCATCCTATAGGGTGCTCTAAACATTGGCACTACTCCAAGTACAAGATCTATTGAGAAATTGATATCTCTCTTGGGAGGTAACCCTAGTACCTCTTCTGGAAACACATCTCTAAAACATTTTAGTACAGGGTGTTCTTCTAGGATTTTTTTTTGGTTCTTAATTGAATCTAATACCTATATTGCATACAAAGGGAACCCATTCCTACAATATTTATTCATTTGGAGGGATGATATCTTTCTTACTGAGATAAGTTTTTGAATTCCCTGTAAAGTTCTTCTCTCCCCTTTGCCATCTTCATATTCTAAGGTTTTGTTATAACAATCCAGTTTAGCTTTATGGGCAGCCAACCAATCCATGCTGATCAACATGTCGTATGATCCTATAGGAAGGATGTTTAAGGTGGCTTGGGTGGGAAACCCATTCACGATGACTAGGCATGCTATTATGACCCTCGCTACCCTTCTTTTTATTCCCATTGCCAGTTGTACCAGCCATGGCTTAGTGTGTTTTTCTTGCTATAATTTACACTTCTCAATAGTTTGAGGAGAAATATAACTCAGATTAGAACCAAGGTCAATTAGAATAGAAACAATATGATTGGTGACCATACCTTCCATTTCCACCACCGAGGCTTGGTGGTCTGCTTGTCTGTTGTCCAAAGATGCATGGATTTTTGGTATGTTTATGGCCACATCGACTATGGTAGCCTCTTGGAAATTGCAAACACCCTTGTTGTTTGGATGCCTATGAGGACAATCTCTCATCATGTGTTCTTCTCCATAGCCCCAACATTTCAACGGTTCATTCTTTGTTCTTTTAGTCCTACACAGGGCTGATCCAATAGTCTTATCTCCACCTTGAGATGGGAAGTTCTACTGATTCACACTTTTGGTAGGGAAGCCCATCCTAGGATTATTTCCAAAATTCTTGAACCTTGAAGGTTTAACTCCCATCTTCTTGAATCCTATTTTATTTTTCTTCTTCCATTCCTTGTGGGTTTTGTCTTTGTGGTTGAGTTGCTTGTAATAGTATCTAGCCTTACGAATGGCATCTTCTGGGGTTTTAGGTTCATAAAATTCAATCCTATTCCAGAAGGATTCAGGAAACCCACTAAGAAATCGTTGCCTCTTTACCTTTTCATCAATTATGTAGGGTACATACCTCATCAATTCTAGAAATTTGTTGATATATTCATCTATAGTGAGTTGTCCTAATTTGAGCTCAAAGAACTACTTCATCTTTTCATCATAGTACCACTCAAAAAGGTACTTCTTGAAGTATTTCTCAAACTTGTTCTAGGATAACCCATTTTCCCAGATTCCTTTTACATTCCTAAGGTCTTCCCACCAGATAGAGTCCTTTCCATTCCAATTGAATATAGTTATTCAGGATTTCAAGTTCTCAGAGTAGTTATGAACTCCGAAATACTTCTTCAGGCACAATATCCAAGCTTCTGCCTCTTCCCCTTTTTTGATTTCCCCATAAAAGTTAGGTGGCTTGGCTTTATTAAATTCCTCAGGGTCCCTGCCCTTGGAGTACCTCCTTTTCTTCCCCTTCTTCTGGGCATGGGAACTGGTCTTACTACTGGAAAATTCTATGGAGCTTTCTACTCATTCGCTAGAGAAATCCTCATATGAATTTTTGGTTTTGGTATGCATCTTGTCTCCACGAAGAGCCTTCTTGAGAGGGTTTCTTATTGCATTGCTTGTTTCACGTCCATGCCTCTGCATTTAAGGAAAAATATGGTTTTTCTTAGGCCAATGTTTTCCCATGTTGTTAGGGGCTGGCCCATGTTGTAATTTTCATTGTAGTTATGACATACTTTGTAGTAGTACCAAATTTATCTTGGTATGTTTTTCCTTCTCCTTCATTAGCTGGTCATTGTCA
>JZKD02S1656904.1:148242-169605 GCA_000966675.3 Picea glauca
TGGAAGGTTGGCAGTGCTGAGAGTGGGATATTTTTCATGGTGACATTCTGGACTAAGTCCAGAATAGGAAATCCGAAGGTGGTTTCTGATGCTACCTCATTCTCTGCTTGTTCTTAACCTTCATCCCCTCTATCTCCCATGGTAAAAGGATTGCCAAAGATTGTATATACAATCCGATCTTTCTTTGGTGAGGGTGTGAAATCCCACCTTTCTGGATTCTTTTTGTCAGAAGTTTTATCTCCTATTGGTCTTTTTGGGGATCCTATGGCCTTCAATGTCACAGTTGTAGTTGTTATCTGTGAAACTTCAGGGTTAGAGTTTCTGAGAAGAGCTTGTATTTTCTCTGGATCAACTATGTCATCTAGGGCTGGATCACCAAGGTTTTGAGTTTGCTGATGTATGGTGCTTCCTGGTTCTAGGATTTGTTCTACTGTTTCCTCAGCCATAATTTCAGTTTCAGTTTCTTTCGCTCTTTGGGTGGAGGTTTCTTCTTCTTTTTGTGTTCTTATATTTTTCGTAAACCTACCTCTAGTATCTCTATTTCTCATGAAATCATACTAAATGAAATGAAAGAACTGAGATTGAGTTTCAGAGTACCTGTGATAACTGATATGTCGGTTTCCACCTTTTTTCTTGTTTCCACAGTTGCTCTTACTATCAACCTGCTAACACACCAAACCAAGCTAAGTGCATCCTAAAACTAATCAAGACAATTATCTTCTTACCTCTTAAACAGCTCCCCGACAACGGCTCCAAAAATGTCAGGCTGCTAAATTGAAGCTTTTAAGTGACCTGAAACACTAAATTGTCAAACCAGGGTTGGTAAAATTTGAGTTGATACACAGTATGTGCAGGTAAGCGTCTAGTCTCTATCTGAATGCTATCCTAAGAATAAAACACACACCTATTCTAAGAACTTGAATTCTAATGACTAACGTGAAACTGAGCATTTCCTATTTAAGTCATCAACAGAAAAACAGTCTTGTGCTCAAATGCTGGTACTGCTATTCTTATTCCCAAAATGTGGTTCCACAAGATTATTTCACCTCTATGTTCGATCATTTACCATCATCATTTCTATTTAAGTTAGGACACAAAGAGTATTGTCGAAAATGCATTCATTCTGAACGGAAAAAATCAATCTATTCTGTCTACAGGAAAACAGAGTATTATGCTATTAACTGGTACCAGGAGCTCCTTTTGTTCTAACTGTCATCTAACTATTCTAACCAGGCAAGGTAACTAATGTCTAACAAAACAAAATGCATGCTAATTCTGAGTTCTGTTCGAATTGAAAAGGAAAACTAAATAACCACATGCATATTCTAAACCCTACAGGCATCAGTTCCGCGTTTAACACTCAGCAACGTCAAAGATAACAGTACGCTGGAATGATTCAGTTGAAGAATGAATAAAAACGATTTTGAAGCATCCAAATCAATGTCACGCTATGAGCTGCAGATATACCATTCAGATAAACAAATGCCAATATGCTAAAACGTGTAAATCTAAGAGCGTTAAGCTATTTCGTATGCAAGTTCTAAAGCATTAAAATGAACTAAGTCTCTAACAGCATAAAACTAAATCTATTGCAAAATAAAACAGTGACTTGCACCAGTTTGGCGGGCCCAACCAAACAACACAATGATGTTGGTAACAACCAGAGCTGACTATAACATTCTACTCAATCACTGTATAAACTTCGAGCTTCATCAACTCAGGAAAGAAGTACTCAAATCACATATTGGTCAAATAATATAACGTAACAGTAATCTGTATTCAAAACATAGGTTCATGGCATCACATAGTCCGGCAACAATAACGATAGCAATAGCAATGACAACAGTAACCCATTCTCAGGAGTGAACACGGGTTTATATCAAAATCCTACTGTTTGTAACAGTCTAAACAAAGAAGCAAAGAAACAAACGGATCCCCGATCCGAGAATAGTCTTGCAATCAAACTGAAAACGTATTTCACATCTTCGTGACACGTAGTGTCACGAAGTGTGAACGATGGAGAATAATCGATCCAGTTTCATCATTAGGCCTTCAAGCACTCTGTGGCAATGACTCCAGTTGTCCTGCGAATCTTTCTATTTCTCATTCGAACCATAACGCACACCATAATGCACAGATCTCGAACGGCTCCACTGGTACCTCCACGGGTGTGGGTTGGTACCTGGTACCGGCATCCTGTTCCAAAAATAGCAGTGGTACCTAACCCAAGCGATATTAGTCCCATTATCAATTTAAAGCATTAAAGTGCATAAAAATAGCTTGAAATTCAAAGATACCTTAGGTGACCCCTTTGAATGGTAAGGAGATGTTGATTATGTCAAAATGAGGTCAAAGGGGTGGTACTGGCATATAATTGGAGGTCTGTGGTATATAGTATAGGCAAAGAGCATGGTCAAAACCGGGGACCAACAGTAGCTCGAGCTAAGCTCGAGGCTTTTGAAGAAGAACTGACCAGATCAAAGTGACTCGGGATGAGTCACAGGTGAATTTTGGGGGCCTGTTGGCCCGTGACCAAGTTTTGGGATATCCTTGGTTAAGTTTGATCTATTTTGGGACTTCGACATCCTGTCGAAGGAAGATCCCAAGACGAAGAAGATATCGTGAGATCTTGGCCCCTTTTTGGGTCCTTTTTGGCATTTGGGATTATGTAATGGGTATGGGATGTCGGCCCATGGGTTTACCCATGTTTAGGCCTATTTTGTAAAGTATAAATAGAAGCCTAGGCGATGTAAGGAAGAGTCATAATTGCTATGTGAAAAGGTAGATATGAGTGATCTGGCTCTGTGCATACAGTGTAATACTTGCAAGGCTAAGTGCAAGTGATTGTAACTAACTGTGTGAAAGGCTTTGTGCTGTAACCTAGCTTAGGGAAGGAGGATCTGGTAGAGTGTGCACGGATCTCCTGTCCTATGTGGAGTAGGGTTTTGTGGCTTTGTGCATGTAACTGATTGATAGAAAATAATAGAAGAAAAGAAGAGTTGGTGGATGTAGCCCCAAGGTGGGGGTGAACCACGTATATGTTGTGTTGCTCTGCTTTGTGTGATGTATTGATGTGTTTATGTGTTTACTTGCTTAATGCTTTGATATAGATAGATAGATATGTTGATGCTTTATGCTTAATGATGTATAGGGATACTAGATCTGACCTATGAGAATGTGCTTAGTGCTTGAATCTGCTAGATCTAATCCATCTCTTTATGATAAGTGCTTCTAAATACTTTGGATCTGGATGAATATTGCGATGCTCTATTTCATCTGTGAAGTGAATGCTAATGAATGTTAACTGATAAGTGTTGTGTTAAGGTGCTCTAATCACAGATATGTGTCCCAGATAAGGTTGCTTACATCTGAGTCCTGCAACCACCCTTGCCTCTATCTCGAGTGAGACTTCATTTTCTTCACAGGTGTTGTTGAAAGGGTTGGTATTTAGAGTTTTGTTAGTGTGCTCTTGAGCATTGAACCTTGTGTCTTCCCCTGTGCCAACAATAAGACACATGGAAAAAAGGGAAAAAAAGAGGACATAAGGACATCATAGCCTAAGGTAGAAAATAATCAACCAATGGATAGAAATATGATAGAGGTAACTAAGGGACAATGGTGTTTTGAATTATTTTAAAGGAAGTTTTTTCACTTCCTTTATAGACATTCTAAGCTTTTTTTATAATAAATAAGGCATGTAGGAGGATAATGTATAGTTTTGTATGGTTTTAATACTTATGACTAATTTTGACCTTTTATTATGTAACTAACGATAAAAATGGACCTCGTCAAAAATAATTGGTCAAATTATTGGAAGGTAGTTAAAGTGTCCATTGTCTATATAAAGACACTTAGAGGTTAGGGTTATGTTGTTGCTAATTTTGGTATTGCTAATGCATTAACCATATTCAATATAGATATTCTAAACTTTTTTATAATAAATAAGGCATGTAGGAGGCTACTGGATTGTTGGAAAATTGGTTGTCATTCATGTAAACTCTAGAAGAAGTTTAGAAGCCCCTAGAAGTGATGGGTGTATTTGAAGAAGTATTCAAAGTGGTCCCCTTATGGTGTATCTTCAAGCATGGCCCTCATGGGAAGAATATTTGAATAAGTCTACAAGAATCCCCAGAGGTGTGGTCATGAATCCTCAAAGTATGGATGAGAAGTTATAGGTCGACCCCAAAATTGATGAAAGGAGAAAAAGTTGTTGCAACAAAAAATTACAAGTGGGCCCTAAAGTCAAATAAAAGAGGCACTTGGAAAAGTATTAATACACATCAATAACCTCTCATTTGTTTATCAAAGCAAGTGTGTGTCTATGTATGGATCCAACATAAGTGGGTCTGCACTTTTTCTAGGAGGATTGATGAGCTCAACAAAGAAAATATGGCCCCGGAGAAAGGAGGTCGAGGAGAGTAAGGAGTTTTCTGAGGTCATTTGTGGGTCGTAGTGGAGAAAATCGTAGATGTCCATGGGTTGACAATAGAGAAAAGCATAGATTTTTGTTTTTGATAGTTACAAGCTGAAAAGTAGGTCACCCGCGAGTCACAGTGGAACAAGGCGCAGATATATGCAGGTCGCAGTGTAGCGAAGCGTGTATGTCCGTGGGTTGACAATAGAGAAAAGCATGAATCTATGTTTTGGGCAGGTACAATATGACAATTGACATCAACAAGCTGTTCAGGTGAATTTATAGTGGACTAGGAGAGTCTTGCAACTTGGCTATGACAGGTTGATTCTTTTAGATACATATTTAAGGGTGGAAGGAAGGGGCAAGGAAAGGGGATTGGAACCTCCTTCTAGTTAGAGTTGGAGAATATAGGGAGTTTCAATTTCCTTAAGTTTGGAGCCTGTAAACTAGGGGGTTGGTGCCTCCTTCTAGATGGTGCTAGAAAATCTTGGAAGTTGTAGCTTCCTTTGAATGTAATCTTTTTATTATATAAGAAAAACATTCCATGTATTTCCACGTAAATCTATTGTTCATTGTGTATTTCTTATTTTTATCCTATGGTATATTGGATACATTATTTGATTGAAAAGTAAAGCTATAAAAGTGCTAAATTATACTTGATACTAATTCACCCCCCTTCTCAGTATCAACAATTGGTATCGAAGTAGGCTTCCTTCAGAACAATCTAATCACTAGAAGGAAGATCATGAGAAAAAATGGAAGGCCACATTCCAAATGGGATTCCAATATTTGATGGAAACAATTATGCATACTGGAGAAACATAATGTAAACTTACTTGACAACTTTAGGAGTAGATATCTATCTCTCAGTTGTCAATGTCTATAATTTTCGAAAAAAACTCCAACCAATCCAGATGAGAAGAAATTAATGAGTTGTAATTAAAAGTCTAGGAATGTTATCATGAGTGGATTGAAACCAACTTTTTCTTGGAAGGTTATGGGTTGCAACACAACTAAAGAGGTTTGGGACAAACTTAAAAACATTTATGAATGCAATCCGAAATTCAAGTAGGTCAAGCTCCAATGACACAAAGCATAGTTTGAAAATTTGAAAATGTATGAAAAAAAGGATATTGCAACCTATTTACTCAGAGTAGAAGAAGTTGTGAATACCATAAAAGGATTAGGAGAAGAATTTGAAGAATCCTTGGTTGTACATAAAGTGTTGAGATCACTTCCTTTGATATATGATGCCAAGGTGTTGACCATTGAAGAAACTAGGGATTTGACCAAAATCATAATGAATGAGCTACATGGGATCCTCACGGTATATGAAATGATAACATATATAGAAAATGGGCAGCCAAATATAGAAGAAAATTTTAAAGCCACAAATAAAACAAGGAACAAAGAACACAAGGTAGAATAAAATCCAGATGATGAATCTGATGAAGAAGAAGCACATTTTGTAAGGAAGCTAAAGAGGGGAACCAACAAATACAAAGGTAAGTTACCTTTTAAATTCTTCAATTGTGGTATAATAGGACACTATGCTAAGAACTATCCTTTTGAAGAAAAGAAAATCTTCCACAAGAAACAACAGTTCTTCAGATGAAAGTGATGGAGAAGAAAGGGATGTAATGGAAGTTCTCTTCATAACCCAAGAAACTCAAAATGATGACCACAAAAATTATAAAACATATGAAATCAATATTGGAGAAGAGTCTGATGAAGAGACCAAATAAAAAATCATAGAGTCTTTTCGGGGAGACAAAGACTTCACAGAAAGTGAACAGGAAGATGATGAAAATATGGAAAAAAAATTGAAGCATGCTGAAAAAGAAAATAACAAGCTCATAAACACAAATAGAGAATTAAAAAACAAATTGAGTTGCTTCAAAGAAGATAATCATGAGATTGAAAATAAAATTAACATCTTGAAGGAGCAGTTAGATAAGAAACCTAAATATTATGAGAAAATAAAAGCATAATTGGATCACAAGAGAAAGGAGCTAACATTGATAATGGAAAAATTGGAGAAATTTAAAAGAAGTACTGAAAAGTTAGATGAAGTACTTAGTAATTAGATATCAGCTAATGATAATAAATGACTTGGATACAATAATGACTTGAAGACAACAGACACAGATAAAAAGGATAATAAAGATGAAGGAAATTCTAGAAATTATGCAAATACTTTAAGAAGTGGAATCAACAATCAAAAGGGAGTCAAAGAACAATAGGAACATGACACCTCTAGCTGGAACAAAATATCATAATTTAGAAAGGGTGAGACACCAATAAGGTCCTTTCCTACTAGGTATGAGAATATTTTTCTTGGTCATTGTTATACTTGCATAAACTTTGGACCCAAAACAATTCACTGTAAAATCAATACAGGAAACAACTATATGAGAAAAATAAATGATTATGGATATCCAAGGGACAATCATGTTAAAAATAGATATGAAAATGATTATGGATCTATCAACAGAGACTACAATCCATTTGATTCACTGATGGATCGAAATATTGTTTGCTACAAATGCAAGAATATTGGTCCCAAAGCACGATATTACATAGATATGAAAGAATATGTTCCTATGCCAACCACAACATGGAAAAGGAAAGAGAATCCAAAAAAGGAAAATTGTCGATTAGAACTAATTGTTAAAGATAAAGAAGATGAATGGTACATAGACAGTGGGTGCTCAACACACATGACCGGGGAACAAAACAAATTCATCAACCTAAAGAAAGGAAAAAGTGGCAGAGTGGCATTTGGAAATGACTCCTCTATCAAAATACTTGGACAAGGTGTAGTGAGTCTTGGAAGTGAAAATGTAAAAGTAGAAAATTAGTTAATGGTTGAAGAATTGAAACATAATCTACTTAGTGTCAGTAAAATA
This sequence comes from Picea glauca, assembly GCA_000966675.3. NCBI lineage: Eukaryota > Viridiplantae > Streptophyta > Pinopsida > Pinales > Pinaceae > Picea > Picea glauca. The sequence continues at coordinate 155,566 of JZKD02S1656904.1, forward strand.
TGTGATCAAGGATACAATCTTAAGTTTGACTCCCGAAGATGTGAAATTAGATAAGAATACTCAGGCATATTGGTTGCAACAACAACAAGAAGACCAAATAACATATACATCCTAGACAAAGAGGAAAGAAAGAAAGTTGAAGTCACACAAAAGAGCTCCAAGGAAGGAAAGGATAAGAAGTTAGAAAAGGAAGGAGAAGTACTATTGAGTGCCATGAGTTCATGGGGAGGAATCCCAAAGAGAAGAGTCATCCTTTTCCATTGATGTCAAAGGGGGAGATAAAAATCAAGAGCATGATGACAGGGGCAACATTGTTCACAGGAAGAGTATGATTGTTTCCATCAATGCCAAAGTGAGAGATTGTTGAAAAATTGGTTGTCATTGATGTCAAATCTAGAAGAAGTTTAGAAGCACCTAGAAGTGACGGGTATAATTGAAGAAGTATCCAAAGTGGTCCCCTTATGGCGTAGCTTTAAGCATGGCCCTCACAGGAAGATGCTTTGAAGAATTATACAAGAATACTTAGAGGTGTGGTCATGAAGCCCAAAAGGATGGATGAGAAGTTACAGGTCGGCCCCAAAATTAATTAAAGGACAAAATGTTGTTGCAACAAAAATTTACAGGTCGACCCTAAAGTAAAATAAAAGGGGCACTTGGAAAAGTATAAATAAACATAAAAAACCTCTCATTTGTTTATCAAAGAAAGTGCGTGTTTGTGTATGGAGCTAGCATAAGTGGGTATGTACTTGTTCTAGGAGGATTGATAAGATCAGCAAAAAAAATATGGCCTGGGAGAAAGGAGGTCAAGGAGAGAAAGTATTTTTTTGAGGTCATCCACAGGTCGTAGTGGAACAAAGAACAAATGTATGTGGGTTGACAGTAGAGAAAAGCGATGATATTTGTTTTTGGTAGGTACAAGTTGACAAGTAGGTCATCCATGGGTTACAGTGGAGCAAGGTGTAGATATCCACGGGTCATAGTGGAGAAAACCATGAATGTCTGCAGGTTGATAGTAGAGAAAATCATAGATCTAGGTTTTGGGCAGGTACAAGAAGACAAGTGACATCAACAAGTTGTTCAGGTGAATCTACAATAGAGGAGGTGAGTCTTGGAACTTGGCTATGACATGTTGATTATTTTATATCTATATTTAAGGGTGGAAGGAAGGGGCAAGGAAAGGGGGTTGGAGCCTCCTTTTAGTTGGAATTGGAGAATCTAGGGAGTTCTAGCTTCCTTCAGGTTGGAGCCTGTAAAATAGGGAGTTGGTGCCTCCTTCCAATTGGTGTTGGAAAATCTTGGAAGTTGTAGCTTCCTGTGAATGCAATATTTTTATTATATAAGAAAAAAATTCTATGGATTTCTACGTAAATCTATTGTGCATTGTGTATTTCTTCTTCTGCTCCTATTATATATTGGATACATTATTTGATTGAAAAGTAAAGTTGTAAAAAGTGATAAAATGTACTTGATACTGATTCACCCCTCCCTCTTATTATCAACATTGGATAGTGTTGTACGGGTTTAAGACTTATGACTATTTTTTACTTTTTCTTATGTAACTAATGATAAAAATTGATCTTGTCAAAAATAGTTGGTCAACTTATTGGTAGGTAGTTAAAGTGTCCATTTTCTATATAAATACACTTAGAGGTTAGGGTTATGTTGTTGCTAGTTTTGGTATTACTAATACATTAACCACATCCAACACCTTTACTCACTTATAATGATGTATGGTGGATCATGTTGTAGCATGTAAGGATTAGGGGAAAAGCTATGATTATTTTCCTTATTGTAACAACCCTAAGGACATGAAAGGACACGTTTTAAATGAGTTTTATCTTGGCACTGAAGTTCCCACTCTATATCACTGTGTACTCTAGTTGTTAATAGTTTTTTTATTATTTTGTGATGGCACATTGCTAATCAAAATAAATACACAAAATATAACTTTGTTATTTTTATTTTCCTTTTTTATAGATAAGGTATACCAAATAGTTCTTGTTGTAGTCTAGAGGCAAGTACGAGAGGCTTGCTAGAAGATACTTACATAGAGAATTAGACAATACATCATTATATATAAGATCACATAGACATATAGAAGAACATACACAAGTGGAGGAGAACCATCAATAAATTTTATTATATACAAGTCTAGAACAACCTCTATCTTTCCATTACATGCTAGTGTATATATATGTGTGATATATAGTTACCCATTGTTTACATTCCTTAACTCATCGATCGATGATAACTATATGTTAAATTGACTTCCTAACCGACTATTGAAATCGACTTGGCTAATCGAATGGCAGGTCTAGTCGGTGGGGCCGACTAGCCCCTACAACATCTCCCCCCTCCTCAATTCCTTGATCGTCCTGAGCAAGAGGGGAGTGTGACAAAATACAAAAAAAATATATTATGTCCTCTTTGAGGTTATTAAAAAATGAGAGAAAATAAGAAGAAGAAAAGAGATGATGTTGAAGACAGATCCTACTAGATATATTGTCTGCTTCGTAGCCTTCCTGATGGTTGGACTGGATGCTCTTTTATATCCTAAGGGGCCTCCCACTCTTGTATTATTACGCTGCTTAGTAGGTTTGTTACTATTGTTGGAATATGTAATTCCTATGACCCTTCAATTATTATATATGGGGTTCTAGATTGATGACTGAAAATGACCATGTTCGATTCATAAGGTATAGGATTGAAGAAGTGGAAATCTTGTCGGTATGCTGATGGTAGGTTTGACTGCTCTGTAGGGGACTAGGGTAGCCTTTCGAATGTTGTTTGATAAATGGTTGAGGCCGAATGTAGTATATGCTTGGATAAAATTCACCATTCGTCGACTGAATGATGAGCCTCTATATTCATTGTCTTCATCTCTCTCAAAAGTTCTAGATTTTTTGTCAAAGGTGCTTCATGTACTGAGGTTGACTTAGGGTTGACATTTTTTTTCATTTCTTCAGTTTTATATTTTATTTTGTTGAGGTGCCTTACCACTTGATATATTATCAAATGAGATTTAATTGCTTCTTTCAACCATTCTCTTTCTTATCATGTTAGGTCTAGCTCAACCACTTTTTCTTTCTCTAACTGGATGGATATGACTTGTTTGTATTTTCATTGGTGGCAACACGTCGAGTTGTTTTCAGGACAACGATTACAGTTCTCTGTGTTTTGATTTTGGTATATGTGGCAGAAAAATATGTCGGCCAATTGTTGAGTATTGTGCTTAGAGTGGCTTCCTATGAGCTGGCTAACTTGACTTGTTCTTGGACCACCTTAAATTTCTTTAGATCGGATTACAAGATTACTTTTGTTTGTTTCGATAACCCATTTTGACTATATTTTATTTCCCTAATATGCATCTTCTTGAGCTTTTTATTTTCTTTCCTTAAGTACTGGATTTATGCCTAGTTATTTTCCCATGTGGATATGACTACTTGGATTAGGCTTTGCATTTCAATGAGAGGATCAACTCCTTCTGTTGGATGGTCGATGCCTAATTGTTCTTTTGCAAGGTGAGTAGAATTTTTTAGTATCTATTTCTCCTTGGTCCTTCCTTTAATTCACGTTCTTTCACTCAGGTCCTTCTTCCACCTATTTGTTCCTTATTTAGATACCTCGTTATATAAGTCCATTATTTGTTCATCTGACATGACTGTTGGGTCAAATTATGTCTTTGCTGGTGCTTCTGTTGACCCGATTGGTTTAAATCTTGTGAATGTGATTAACTTTGTAGTAGTGGCCTTGTTCTTTTCCTTGGTTAGATTTTGTTGTTCTGGTTTATTTCCTTCCTTGTTGTATCCACCATAGCCTTCTTCAGGGTTTTTGTTTCCTTGATTTTCCTTATCATGTTGTCAATATTCTGACTGTTGGTTTCTTATGGGATGACCCATGTTCTAACTACAGGATTACCAACAACCCCTCGACCATCAGCCCTTCTGGATACCAGAAGGAAACATAATGCACAAAGTGCACCTCGCAGTCTCACCCAAGATGGATTCAATGGGTGTCTGCATGAATCAAACATCTCCAACCCTAGGATGGGATGTGTTTCTCTCTCAGAGGCATTGGATCTACTCATTGTTATCCCTAATAACCCTCATTATATCTTAGTTTAGAATAATAACACTAATATTCCAATAAGACTTCATTAACCATTATAGCAGCATGTATTCAAAGATAGGTATTCATCTACTGTAACATAAGATTCATATCTAAACACTAGCTATGGAATTCATTTACTTAGTGTTGTTCTACACTTCTTTCCTTAGTGTACAATGTTATTTCCTTTATCATTTATCATGTTCATCATGAATTCATTAAAGAAAATGTAACCATAAATACTACAAACATTCATACATAACACATATATACCGTGGTTCACCCCCCTCCCGGGGATACGTCCACAAAGATTTATCGCTTCAGCTCTTTATTATTATTCATGCAAAATCTAGTGTTGCACACTTTACATCTCTTCCTCCATTACAGACGATCTCCATAGATTTGAACAGTGCTCACAAAACTAATAACTTCTCACCAATCCACTGTCCGAATGACTCAAAATGGCTAACTCACTAACTCAAAAACAACAATCTCTAACCTTTTACAGTCCTAATACATTCTACTTATACAAAAATGGGACAAAGCCCTTACAAAAACCCTAACCCTAAGCAGATTAGGTTTTTTCCACTTTTCAACTGCTCAATCTCAGCTGGTCCTTGATCCAACCATTATCCAAGTCGACGGTTGTCTACTTTCCAACTGTTCCATAGTAGTTTGTCCACTTTTGTAACTTCTTTTCTCGACGCTTCTTTTCCTCTATTTTCGGTGCTTCTTTTCTTCCAATTCCGGCGCACTCCTCACTTTCCAGCGTGCTCCTCATTTTTCGGCGTTGTCTTAATTCTTTCTCAAAATTGGCCTGTGCCAACAGGCCCCCAACACTGGCATCGTGACTTGTCCTGAGTCACTCATGGACTCCTGCATCTTTCACTATCTATGGCAGTGATTCATACATCTCTGTTATATGCTAAAATTGCTCCTGAGCCTGGTTGCTCTTCTCCGCCATGGCTTATACCATATGCGCGGTGACTAGAGGATTTAGTATATCTCCTCCCTCCAAGTCTATCTATTCCACCCTTGTATTTGTTGTGTTGATCTCCATGACCAAATTCTCAGCCTTATCCTGCAGAGGCTCCAACTGAGCTTGTCGTGCAATTTTATGCGCCTGCACTGCTTTCTCCTCTGCCTATAGGCTCTTCATCTCTGCAACTGTCTTAATATTTTCTGGTAGTGAAATTGTCTTCTGTTGCTATTTTAACTCTGCCATTACTGCATATACTTTATCTTCCCTTCCTTGTAGGTCTTGTAAGCTCCCATCTTCTAAGATCTTTGTCCACAACTGGCCACTTTTTTCCAACAATTATGTCATCCTATGTATGCTCTGTGTTATACTCTCCGCGGATTCTATTGCGTCTTTCTCTCGCTACACTCTTACTTCTAGAGAAGTAATGGGTACTGCGCATTCCTCCAGATCCTTTATATGGTCCTTGTACTGCTCCAGGGCCTGTGCTATTTTCCTCATATTCTCTTCACAAGATACTTCCTCCGGCCCTAAGCTATCTGCGATGGTTTGAAATACTTCACTAATTTACTTGTCTATCTCCTCTACCTTTTTTTGCGCTATCTTCTTTTCCTGCCCTTCTTGGCTAATTTGTTCCTTTAGTGTGATGTTCTCTTCCTACACTATTTGTAAGTTTGTTGCATTAGACCTTTCCCTAGACTGAATTTCTTGCGCGACGCTAATCTGTAATTTATACAATGCCTTTGTCAGGAACTTGAGAAATGCCAAGTCCAATGTCTCAATTTCCTTCAGGGGCTTCTATGTTGCCTCCTCATTGATGAAAAACATCTCATGGGTTATGATAAAATTGGCGCTCCCTTGCGCTGTGATTTTCATTGTCTCTCCAACATGCATTCCTTCCCCAATTTGTGCTAGTTTGGCTTTTGATGGCTTCTCTTCCCTGATCCAAAACTGCTCAAGCACAGTTTTTACTTCCTTTACTTGCTCCAAAATTGAAGCCCTGTGACTCTCAACATTCTCCCACACCTCAGATAGTTGATCTTCGACTGTTGTGGCCACCAGTTGAATGCCATCCACTATCAGTGATGTTTGCAGTGGTGTTCCGTGGGCCTTCGCTTTCTTCCTGGAGCCACTTGATTGCTTCCCTGTCCTCTTGCTTTGGGTATCTGATGGCTCAGATGCCTCTGTAATCTGTGTATCCATGCATGTCTCCTTCCCTATTTCTTCCTCCACAGGTGTATCTTGTGGCTCTGTTCTTACTTCTTATGTGCGCACCTATTCTGTTGTATCTCTTGGTGCTTACTCTATGCATGATGGATCCCGTGTAGAAACACTCTATGGTTTCCTCTACATCCTGCTTTTCTTTTGGATTGGTTTTCTTCCCCCCACTAGACATGTTGTTGTCTTCTTCTTCTTGTTGGTTCCATTTCTTCCTTTCTATTGCACGAGGAATGGTCTGTCCTACGTCCCAGTTTGTACTGTGGGCACCGTTTTTTGAATTAGTGTCACTTTCCATTCCTTAATCCATTCCTGGATCTCCATTTGTATGTCCCGCATTGTCACGTAGTAGCTTAGTTGTAACCACTCCTTAGTTGGGTCCCTCTTCACCTGAAACCAAATTCTATGGCATGTTTTCTAAAAGTTTGCTATTTGTCCAAATTCCTGGACAGTCTCTAGTGAAATCCTCCAGGTACTGACTACTAGCTCCTAGATATCTGATAAGTACCGCGCAAAAGTGTCACTGTTTTCCTTCTTTATTTTTGGGTCTGTTGTGCTCCTAAAAGAAGTGTAGCAGCCTATGCCACACTTTCCTATCCTCTCTATGTACTTGTTGTACACCGGTTCTTTCCACCCTATCAATGCAATGAGGATAAGTAACCACGAGTAGTGGAAATTAGAGCCCCAATCATGTGTGTCTTTGCAGTCTTCCAGGAATGAATTGAGAAAGCCCGGGGCCCAACTCCTCAAGCTCCCCATTGCACATTGCACTACAGCTGCTACCACTCCTACTGGAACTTCTTCTTTCATACACTTGCGCATCAAATTGCACCCTAACAACCTTGTGGCAAATCTTGTCGCAAGATCATTGATGTCACTGATCTGGATCTCCCTACTCCCTCTGTCTGTGCCATATTTTTCCTTAGTCTCATCGAAGATAGCATTTTCCTTTGTCTTATCTTTGAGGTATTACTCTGGCTTCTCCCCATCTATGGGTAGCCCAGTGATAGTTGCGATCAAATCCACATTGACAGGCATTGTCCTATCCATCCACAAAATTCCTCCATGCACCTTTGCTAGGAGTTGTTTCACACATCCATTGATGTGTTTTCCACGCCAAAAATGTGGTATATCTAACAGGTTCATGATCTACATGTTGTAAATTCCTAAAATACACTGTGCAGGTTCCAACAATGGCGCACCTGATGGGCCCTCTCCTTTGCATTCCATGTAATTTTTTTGTGCCAAATCCGAGAATTTGATGGTATATGTGATGCCATGATTTGAGTATTTCATGGTGTTTACTCCTCCTACCATTTCATCATCATCCTTTACTCCCTATGGTATTTGTGGCATCACTATTGCCAACTCCACCTGTGTGCGTTGTACACCTTGCACACTGCTTTCAACTTGCTTTTTCTTCTTCCCTTGCGGGGACGATTCCTCAACCTTTGGTATGCCCTCGTGCTCTATTTCTTTCTCTTCTTCTAGCTCTAGGCCCTGTTGTACTTAATATGTGGCTTGTTCTTCTTATTTTGGCCCTTTCCCTCATGACATGTTAGATTCTGTCCTTTCTGCGTCTTCCTCAGGTTGCTCGACCTCCTGTGCTGGGTTTTGTTCCTCCTCTATTTGCGTGGTAGTAGGCTCATAATCTGGCATGTGAATTTTGTTGACATCCACGATTGTTGGGATGTCCCTTGTCCCTGTTTGCACCACCCGAGCATTGACTCTTATGTTTCCTCCAACCCTACTTGACTCTCCAACTCTTGGTGGTGACATGTTTCTAGAATCCAGATTATTGTGCTATAGATCTCAACCTACTATCAAGAATCCTTACTCTCAACTTAGAGATCGCTCTTTGTTATTCTCCTTAGCAAAAAAAAACACAAATGACCACATTTCCCCCCTTTTCTGACTTTATAGTGGAACTGTGTACTGACATATGTTCTGCACTAACAGTTTTAACTTTTTCATTTTTTCCTACGCACTGTACTTTTCTACCTGTTAACTAATTTCCAGTGCGCAGTGTCTTCAACATTGGTTTTTCTGCAGCACACTATTAATTCTAACAATTCTAAAAACCTTCTAAATTCACCTATCTTTTTGTCTTTTTGTTACGTTTCCTCTTTTTATGTCTTTTTGTCTTTTTCTTCTAGCATCTACTATATAAAATATGTACACTCATACCTTTTCTCTCTATTTTTACCTCATGGTGTTAGGTCGACTGTCTTTATACAAATTCAATTGACTTCCATTCACCAGTCCTCTGAGATACGTCCCTGCAAGATCTTTCAATTGCACAACACGTCCATTTGTGATGGCATCTACTTGATAAGGCCCTAACCAGTGCATTTTGAACTTCCTTGGGTGTTCTAGATATCTGTTGTCATAGAGGAGAACTAGATCACCTTCCTTAAAAAATTTCTTATTTATGTGCCTATCATGCCAAGATTTGTCCTTCACTTTCTGTACTTCCTGGTGAAATCCTCCTAAAAAATTTTCTTCTTCCAGCTCCATCAGTTGATCCAATATTTCCCATGCAATCCCTTCTTCTGTCATATTGGTGATTGTTGCAATGTGAAGAATAGGTACTAAATAATCCAATGGAACCAATGCTTCTTGCCCATACACCATTCTGAATGGTGTATGTCCTTTAAGCTTCTTGCATGTAGTCCTATAAGCCCATAACACTGCTAATACCTTCAAATCCCAATCAAACCTATTCACATTGAAAATATTTTTCAATGCATTTTCTAGAATCTTGTTAAAATCGTCTACTGTACCATTTTACTGGGGATAGTAAGGTGTTCTCTTCTGATGATATATCTCGAATTCTTCTGTCAAATCTCTGATTTTACTATTAATAAAATGAGTTCCCTGATCACTCAACAAAATTATGGGACATACAAATATGGTCACCACGTTCTCAAAGAGAAACCACACTCCATTTTCTGCACTGCAATCCTTCACTAGGGTTGCTTCTGCCCATCTGGTTAAGTATTCCATTGCAGTGATGATGTATATGGATCTTGATCTCTTTGTTGGTGGGTTAATGGGTCCAATGAAATACACAACCCATTTATTAAATATTTGTAAAGTTACTTGGGGTAGAAGTGGCATTTCATCCCTTCTAGATGGTTTTCCCACCCTCTGATAGACATCATAGGTATGACAGTATTCCTTTGCATCCTTATGCACTGTAGGCCACCATAATCCTGTGCACAACACCTTTTGTGATGCATTCTTTCCTGCATAGTTCCCTCCAGCTATTCCTTCATGTGCTTCTACTAACACCATGGAGCGTTCATGTTCCATCACACATCTTCTCATAATTCCATCTACCCCTAACTTGTATAAATGACCTGTAATCAATTGATAGTCTACAATGCACACCACCAACTTTTTTTTCTGCACGATAGTAAATTCCTTGGGAGCCATCCTTGTGCTAAAAAATCCAACAATGTTAGCAAAATAATCATCATCAATCTGTACAAAAAATAAGTTAGCATTAGGAAAATTCTCCTCCAAGTTCTTTGGCTCCTCTCCATTAGTAATTCTTGAGAGATGATCTGGTCCTGCATTCAACTTCCATGGTTTTACTATGATTTCAAAATCAAATTCCTGAAACAATAACAACCATCTACAGATCCTCTCCCCCAACACTAGCTTGTTAACTAGCTACTTCAGAGAGGAATGATCTATAAACATATTGAAATTTTGACCCAATAGATAATGTATGAACGTATGTAGGGCGTAAACCATATCCATACTTTCTCTTTCTGTAGTATTATAGTTCTGCTCAGACTCAGACAATTTTCTACTAGCAAAAGATATTGGGTGATCAATGTCTCCTTCACTTGGTTGTGCTAAAACTACTCCAAGTGCAATGGATGAAGCGTCCACATGCACATCTAATTCTTTTGTCCAATCTGGTATGCTCAGAATTGGTGTTGTCACCATCTTCTCTTTCAATATGTCCAAGCTCTCTTGGCATTCTTAATTCCACTGAAACCTTATGTCTTTCTTCAGTAACTTCTCCATAGGAAAAGAAATATTTTCATATCCCTTTATGAACTTCCTGTAGTACCCAATGTGGCCCAATGTTTCTCTCAACTAGCGCACTGACTTTGGTGGTGGTAAATTGACAATAACATCAATATTTGTAGGGTCTACCATCAAGCCCTATTTGTATACCATGTGTCCAAGTAGGATGCCAAAGGGTGTAGTGAATATACATTTCTTAATGTTCAATGAAATTTGACATTGCCTACATCTTTCTAACATCAACCTCAAAATTTCTACATGGTCCTTCAACAAACTGAATATTGTTCAATCATCCAGATAAACCTCTAAAAAATTATGTATAAAATCCTTGAATGCATCTACTACTACTCTAGAAAATATTGTTGGTGCATTATTTAAACCAAATGGCATTACTTTGTACTAATATGACCCCCACTCTATTGCAAATGTGGTTTTGTACCTGTCCTTCGGAGCAATTCTGATCTGATGGTATCCTGAAAATCCATTTGTGAAAGAGTATACTTCCTGTCCTCCCACATTATCTAGCATCTCATCTGTAAATGGATTAGAAAAAGGATCATGCAAGCATGCATCATTTAACTTCCTTAGATCCACATATATCCTAATCCCTCCAGTCTTATTTTCCTGGACCACCATTGGACTAATCCACTCTGATTCTTCCACAGGCTCTATGATTCTTGATTCTAGCATTCTATCAATTTCTGCCTTCACCTTTTGCTTATAGATGGGGTTTAATCTATATGGTATTTGTCTAACTTTTCTTGCCTCTGGTCTGAGGGTTATCTTGATTTCCCCAAGTTCTCTTGTTACCCCTTTCATTTCTGAAAACGTGGTTAGGAATAAGTCACTATACTTGTGCAGTAATTCAGTTATATTTTCCATTGCCTCACTGTCCCAGCAATCCCCAATGCTAGCTATCTTGGGCTTCTCTTCAGTCCCAATATTGACATTTTTAATCTTCATAGGTGCAGTAAAATCTTCTGATTATAACAGGGGTCCCTCCAACCCTCTTTCTCCTTCCCCTTCTACTATTTGTATGTCACGTGGGTTTTCCTCTACTTCTTCATCCTTTGCGACCTGATAACAATAGACTAATTGTTCAAGTGTTTCTTTTTTGTAGTCTCTATCTACTATCACTGTATCTACCCCATACTCTTCAAATATCTTCCCTTTGATCCTCTGCAATGCTAGATCCACCCATGGATTCTCACTTTCAAATGCAAAAGTCCTAATAAATTTCTACTGCATTGCACCCCAATTTGTAGTTTCTCTGTGCAGTTCCTGCTCCTTGTACCAATTACTTGGTATTCATTCTAATATATGAATAAAATAGTGCGTCCATTCCTCTCATGGTACCAATCTCTAGTTAGTGACACACTCATTTATGTGATGTCTTTGGTTCCCTCTTCCATCATACTTTTGTAAGGTTCTATCCTGCTAACTCCTACCAAATCTTATGTGCATCAGTCGCTTACACTGATACCAGTCTTGAATTACCTTCTTATGTGCACCCCACCATCATGTAGGTGTGTACCTTCGTGCTATATCCAACACTAATAATATCTGACTATCCAAAACATTTGATTCGAACTATGTCAATAATTTTTCTAAATTGTCCTCTTCAGTAAATGTGTGAAACTGTCTTACTTCTGTCCCAACCCATCTTACTGTGCGTGTAACTCTGGCGCACCTCCTAGTAGAGACTTCATGCAATATTTGCTACCAATTTTCTACTCCTGTATCCGAGTTTGACATGTCACAATTAATACTCCTCCAACTGATTACTCCATCTATAGTTGGATTCACATAGTCTTCATCTCTTGCAGTAGTCCTATACAATTGATTCACATCATCCTCTAGAACACTGTCAGGCACAAGTTCTACATATCTTTCACAATATGAGGGATCTAAAGGTGCTACTACCCTGAATTTCCCAGCTTCAAATATCATCTTCCTAGTCTTTGAATTAATTATGTCCTGATTATCAAAGGCCCAATCAAATCCCAATAGTGTTGGAAATGGTATAGACTCATCCACCATATCCATTACTTCAAAGTTTGTTGTGGTGTGCACACCATCTAGATCCATTGTTGTATTCTTTAGTCTACCTATGGGAATCACACTCTGCTGGTTTTCTAGCTTCAATTGGATATTGGAATACCCTAGTGTAGGCTCTCCCATTACTTGCCAATCTTCTTTGGAAAAATGTTGTGATGCAGACCCCCTATCCCTCTTAAGGGCTGCGCAACCTCCTGGTTAGGATCTTCTGGTCCCAAACCTGAAATGGCTCTTCTGGTTCCAAACTGGAACCCTTCAAACGAACACACAGGTCCCCCAAAAATGCTCAGTTGACTTTTCCAAGCGCCAAGCGTGAGCTCCCACAGCACACGACCAAGAGCCGTGACCGCACTCTTATCCTTCCTTCCTTTTGTGAATCCCGATTCGAGGATCCCTGGTTGTCGAAATGATGAAATGTCTTGGCTTTTGATCAATGGCTCACAATAATCCCTAGGATTTACGGTCCATGTCTGGCCTCGCTATTTTTCTATTTCACGATTCGGGGTTTGGGATACAAGGACCTCTATCCTTCCAACTTGCGATACCTGAAATTGCGATGTGGGCCAATGGTCCAGATCTACCTATGATTGACGTTTCAGGTCAAATCACAATCTTGCGATTCAGGGGTTTGAAGTGCAAAGAACTCCGCCTCCCAACTCGCGATACTCGAGTTCATGAAATGGACCGACCTCGCTATTTCACTATTTTGAGATTCAGGGTTTTGGGAGACAAGGACCTCTGTCCTTCCAGCTTGCGATACCCGAAATTGTAATGTGGACCAATGGTCTATATCTGTTTGTGATCGACAGTTCAGGTCAAATCGTAATCTCGCAACTCGGGGGTTTGAAGCGCAAACAAATCCGCTCCCAGCTTGCGATACCCGAGTTCGCAAAATGGACCGACGATCCAGATATATCTGAGATCGATGGTCACTATTGTTATCCACAATTTTGGTCATTAAGATGATGACATGATAATGACATGATGATAGAACAATCAAGCTCTTTACCAAGAACATTTCTATGAGAAAGGTTACACTTGTCATCTTCCAGAAATCATATTTTAAAAGATAGTTCGCAGGCTGCATATATACTCTCCTGCGAGAATACTAGATTCTCGTAGGCTACATTCATCTGGGGTGCGAACTTCTCGCACTGTGCTCAAGGCCAGGGTGCGAACTTGTTTTTAAAGGAGGAAAATAGATAAGTTCTCGATCCTTCTAGAAGGAATCTTCTAGAAGAGTGAGTTGGAGTTCGAATGGTTGGCAAAATACTGACTTTCCAGATATCTTGGGATTATTCCCTATCCAAGTAACTAATCAATATTCTCCTTTATATTGAGGGGATTGCTCATGGAAATGGTTAGAAAAAGAAGAAGCAAGCTAGCAAGAGATTGATTGGAGAATTGGTGCAAGACTGTATGTAGGATTGATTCTACAGCAGCAAGAGACTACAGCAAGGTCATCATATGTGATTCAACTTCTTCATGCATGAGCAAGTGTGTGTGTCAAAGCTAGGATCCATCGAAAGGAGACCTATGACATCAAGGCTCAGGTTGTAAGTTTCTCTTTCATTTAATGCAATACAGTAATATGTCCCTTTCCCATAATGATGATGTCATCTTATTACATGATT
>JZKD02S1656904.1:169655-190062 GCA_000966675.3 Picea glauca
ATTTCAATAGTCTAGATCTAGGGAAAGAGTAGTATTCTGTCACGTTTTGTTCCAGATCCAGGTGGATCTGGGGAGATTGGTCTGTGTCCGCACTCACGAATTTATCCTTAAACAACTATTCCTCCCAAGCTTTACACATCAAGAACCCTCACCGCTAACCTCCTTCCAGCTCCACCTTATCCAACGACTTGTGGGGTTTCGACATTTCTCCTCAAGGACTCTCTACCGTCCATTTAGATCTTTGAGATCTCCCCTCCTGGATCTACACAGGGTTAAAGCCTATGATCCTAACTCAAATCAGACGGTCCACAGGATTCTCCACTGCGATCCAACGCTCGATGGTGTTCTTCCTCCTGAGATTTTACTCGCTTCAAACTTAGAAGATTTTCTAAGTCTTCGAAGACTTGGTCTTCGCTTATTCCAGGGAATGAGTTCCTGGATCTCGATAACACTTTTCGAAGTGTTGTTCCTCCTGATATTTTACTCGCTTCAGACTTAGAAGATTTTCTAAGTCTTCGAAGACTCAGTCTTCACTTCTTCCAGGGAATGAGTTATTGGATCTCAATAACACTTTCCGAAGTGTTGTTCCTCCTGAGCTTTGTCTGGTTCATAATTCGATTTCCTGCGCACTCCTTGCATCTAAGGGATTTCAATAACTCAGATCCACAGTATTTCTCGCTGAGAAATTTCTCCTAATTTCCTTACGTTCCTCTCTGGCTTGATGCACACCTTGCAGAGCTTCCAATGAAGAGAAACAATTGAAACTGGAAAAACTCAGAGTTCCATCCACTTGTTCATGAAAACATAAATGACAGGAAAACACACACAATCCACACACCATACATTTGGATCAATTTTCCTTCTGTTATATTCACAAGTGCCCAATGGCTACATAATACATTCAAAATTACAGTAACTCAAAAAAACAGAGATCTCCTGCTAACTCGTAGTTCTCTCTTACAACTAATTTCTCTCTGTATTACCGTTCTCTCCAACTGGGTGTACAAACATCTACTTAACTCAAAAAGATTCCTAGGGTTTCCCCTAGCTACTTGCCTACTCTAAAATTCATCCTATGCTATCTTAGTGCAGTTGCATTCCAAAGCCATAGTGGAAAATCCTGCGCTGTTTACGATTTCAAAACTTGCCTCAAAGGGTAAAATTCGGCACTGGTTCAAGCGTGCCTCCAAAGCTAAATTTCGGCACTAAGTGAAGGTGGATTTTGAAATCGGCTGCAACTGTCAACGTTGAATTTCTGGAAGAACTCTCACGTGTTGAGTGGTCCTGCCTTTGCGCGCTTGCCAACGATGCTCCTGCATCATGTTGACATCTGATCCTAAGTATAGGATAACATTTCCCATATTAAAGTCTCCTATATTTGCATTCAATCTGAACTCTCTACTATTTTTTTTTTCTATGGACTTGATTAATCTTCTTTGGTTCTATTCCTACCCCTTCCTCTATGCTATATTTCTCAAGCATACTTTTAAAAAAATCCATGACATTATTATCATTAATTAATTTAAAGCAAGATTCCATAAAATTCTTTAAGTTACTTACTTTCTCTATTTTCTCTCCTTTGTAAGTATGATCCAAATAATGAGACATATAAAAAATAGGAGTATCATACCTCTACGCAATATTCGATGTGGAGGCTACATTCTCCTTCAGGAACTCCTTCTTTGCTTCCTTGAAAGTTTCCTTCTCCTTCTTTGGATCAAGTTGTTGTTGTGGCTGAGTGTTCTTCTAAATCCAACACTGGGATTCCTTCTTATGATCATGTGAATATGCTCTTGTCTTCACTCCTACTCTAGTCACTATATTGATGTTCCTCTTGGGATCCCTTATTTCTACAGCAATCCACTGAACATTCTGGTTATTTAGATTCCTCTTCTCCTGGATCTGCATCATTAACTTCAGACATTCTTTTGTCACATGATCCATTGTGCAAAAATACATACATGTTGCTGCTAGTTGATGGAAATCTCTGGGATAGTGTCCTTCTTATTGTCAATTATGGAAGATAATAGGCCCTCTACCTCTTCCCATTCCTCCTCTTCCTCTACCTCTGAATCCTCCTTTGATCCCCTTTGTATCCATGTTCTGATACTGTTGTGCCTGATTATACTGTGGGGTTTGTTGAAACTATGGCACTGCTTGGAATTGCTGCATATTACCAAACTATGGTGTAGTCTGTCTTGCCATCAACTTAGCTTGCATCTTGTATTCATATGAGTTTCTTTGCTTCATTAGCTCCAGGGTTCTACAATTTTTTTCTTCATGTCCTGCCGACTTACAAAAGTTACAGAAAGTACTCTTCGGTTTTGTCTTGTACTTATGCATCATAGGGAAATGATAAGGATCATGTCCATGTGTCTTGCATATTTCACACCAAGTCCCTTCTATAGGCAATGGATTTGGAAGTCCTACTCCCAAGTACTGCATAAATGTCAGACACTCATTCTTTTGATGTCCCTCTGATCTGCATAGGGTACACCACATTGCTTCTCTTTTATCCCTACTTTTATTCTAGTTTAATTGCACTGTCAAGTTCTTCAAGTATTTTTTCAGCTCCTCTATAGCTGGATCTGTCTGATTATATTGATTCTCCTCTAACTACATCGCTTCTTGTAGTGCCTCTTCTTGTTTTTGAAATTTCTGATGTCTCAATGTATATTTGAAATGTGGTAACATAGAATTTATAAACAATTGTTTGTGCTGCATGTCATAAATGGGATACTTTAGTTTACCTTTCAATGTCTTTAACTTTTGATTGATGTTCCATACAGACTCTCCTAGTTTCCGTCAAACCTCAATCATCTAATTAATGAACTAGTCCTCTGATTTTGGCCTCTAAAACTCAATGATTATTGTATGTTTGATCTCTGCTACTGTTCTCAGTGCACCCTATGGCTTTTTTACTGCTAGATTCTTCTACCAATCCAGTGCACGGTTTCTGAATGTTATTGCTAGCTGCGCTACTTTTGCTGTCTCATCAGTGATTATTTTTGCTTCCCATATTCGATCACACATGAATAGGTTCTTCTCTATGTCCTCTTTTCCATCCCCATGGAAATCTAGTAGTCTTATTGTTGGATCTAAACCTTCCATTGTCGAATGTGTTGTACTTGATCCATGCGGTACTACTATCTCTGTATTGTTGTTCGGACTTGAACTCCTACTAGTATTTCTATTGGTACTTCCACTTGTGCCACTACCTACATTGTTGTTGGTACTTCCACTTGTACCCTTACTTTTATCTTGATCTCCTATATTTCTCTGGATGTCAGTTGTTGGTTTTCTAAATAAATCTTTCTTTACTGATGTGTTAGTTGTACATGGGGTTGTAGGTTCTACATTGATTTGGATCTAGAGAGGGGTACTTTCTTCCTTATTAGATCCTTCTCCTCTAGTTTTATTTCATATGTGGCAATAAATATTTCTTCAATTTTCTCCACAACATGAAGATGCTCTACCTCCTCATCATCACTCTCTAAGCCTTCCCTCTCGGCTACTTCTCTTTTCTTCCTATTGAACTTATACTGGTAGGGTCTTCCACTGCGCATCATTCCTACCTTCTACATGATTTTCTGGATCTCCTCTTGATCCATCAAAATGGGATATTTCTTTTTACTTCTCTCTCCTCCATCCATTTCCCCCTCCATATCAGACCTTCTTCAGTGTTTCCCCTACCTCCCCCATGCACGTAGGGTAGTTTAGTTGTCTGATTCCATGGTTAATACCCCTTTATCATGCAATAATCTTTTGATCGAAGTGTACAACAACCTGATGTACCTTCCCCTTGGACCCTTAAGAAACTCTTTCTCTTCTAAACTATAATATTTTGATGTATCTACTACAAACTTAGTGATATACCCCACTACAATGTTATCTAGTTAGAAATCTACTACGTGTGTGAATTTGTTATTTACCCTCTTCAGCGTGCGATAATTTGTTCTGTCCACCACTGATCTAACTCTATTTTTTGGATGGGTATCTTTCAACAGTGATGTCCACTCCTGCAATATCATGGGAAAATCACTAAGGAAACTCTCATGTATTTAATTGAATACATATCTCTCCAAGTACTGTCTTGGTTTAAACCTAGGGCTTATATTCTCTTTGTGGGAAAAATCTAGTTCCTGAACTGTCAACCATCTTTCAATATTCGCTTTCATGGGATTCCACTCTACAAACATCCCCTTTATTAAACCCTTGCACTATACTACATGATACATCCCTACCGATTTAATCTTCTAAGTTCCAACTGACAACAGAACCATTGTTGGATGCTTATGGGCTGACCCAGGTTCTAACTACAGGATTACCAACAACCCCTCGGTCGTTAGTCCTTATGGATACTAGAAGTAAACACAACGCACAAAGTGCACTGCACAGTCTCACCTGATATGGCTTCAATGGGTGGTTGTAGGACTCAAACGTCTGCAACCCTGGGATGGGATGTGTTTCTCTCTTAGAGGCATTAGATATACTCGATGTTATCCCTCAAACCCTCATTAGATCTTAGTTTAGAACAATAACACTAATATTCCAATAACACTTCATTAACCATTATAGAAACATGTATTCAATGATAGGTATTCATATACTGTAACATAAGATTCAGATCTAAACACTAGCTATGACATTCATTTACTTAGTGTTGTTCTACAGTTCTTTCCTTAGTGGGAAATGTTATTTCCTTGATCATTTAGCATGTTCATCATGAATTCATTAAAGCAAATGTAACCATAAATATTGAAAAAATTCCTACATAACACAGATATACCATGGTTCACCCCCCTCCTAGGGCTACGTCCACAAAGATTTATCGCTTCAACTCTTTATTATTATTCATACAAAATCTAGTGTTGCACACTGTACATCTATTCCTCCATTACAGATGATCTCCACAGATCGCAACAGTCCTCACAAAACTGAGAACTTCTCAACAATCCACTATCTGACTGACTCAAAATGCCTAACTCACTAACCCGCCAACAATAATCGCTAACCTTTTACAATCCTAATACATTCTACTTATACAAAAATGGGACAAATCCCTTACAAAAACCCTAACTACTTTTCTTAATGCTTCTTTTCCTCTGTTTTCGACGTTGCTTTTCTTCCAATTATGATGCGCTCCTCACTTTTCGGCGCGCTCCTCATTTTGCAGCGTTGTCTTAATTCTTTCTCACAATTAGCCTGCGCCAATAGTGACTATATATTTCCCTTTTTCTTATTTTCATTCTCATCCTTTCCTTGATCAGGTGCATTGGACTACTTTGTGATGTCAATCTTCCTTGAAATATTTTCTAGTGGTGATTTGTTTCATGCGTCTGGTCTTTATTTTTGTTTTCCTATCAAACTAGTAGGATTTACCCGATCTTTTCTATTTTCTTGATGGGTCTTTGTTGGAAAGTCAGGATTATTCAATGGTTGTACCTTAGGGTGATTTTGCTCTCATCCCTGAGTGTCTATACCATTTTCCCCTGCTTGTTCTGATGTGTTTGATACCAGTTAATTTGTTTGATTTTTTTGAATTGCTGGCTAGTGTGAGTTTGGAAGTTCTTAATTGTTTTCTTTCTTAGTTGTTCCATTTTGCATATTAGTGTTGATTTCTTCCGAATCTAAGTGATCCTTTCTTCTTATGTTTCTTTTATCCAAAATTTTTTCCTCGGATGATATTTGTTGAGGTTTTCTTTTGATTTTCTTTCTTTGCTTCACTAACTTCTTCATTGCTTCTTTTTCTTCAATTATTGGTGTTGGCCCGGGTGGAGGAGATTCTCTTGTAAGGTCGACTCATCCTATGCATGACTTATTTGTAACTGATTTCTTACCGAGGTTAGGTTGACCGAGATTTGATCGACATGTCTTGACTGGGGTCGACCAACCTGTACTATGTTCTTGTTGCTCATCCATACTTTGTTTCTTTTTTCTTCTTGTCTCAATTTGGTTCTCTAGAGATGCTTTGGTTTTCTTTTCATTTTCACTCTTTTCTTTCATGTTTCCTATAGCTTCTTGGAACTATGGGCCAACACTTGACTTTAAGATGTTGGCAATAACTGCTTGATCCTTTTCTCTTTGTCGATCCTTCTCATCTAACTTGTTTGTGAAGTCGGTAATTTTTTGTATTGTTTGTGGATTACTGAAGTTGAGGGTTGCATCTGATTGAAATGTTTCATGCCACAACATATTTACATCATCATAAACTATATTAACATTAATAGGTCGCTTATATTTAATCATTTTTTATTACTTCTTTCTTTTGGTTGGGGTCTTCTTCACTTGAGGACTCGCTTCTCCATCCAGGTTCTAAACAAATGGCTCTATATAACACATTGCTTGCATTTCTTCTTATTTTTCATCATCTGTCAAAGGTGTTATGATGGCAGATTCAAGATTTAGTACATGTGGAAGGATTGTTGTTTGGAACCCTAGTTGTCTATCCAGCTCTTGAAATATTGGTACTTTGTCGGTTGATATACTAACTCCTCAGGCGACGGTTCTCCATTAATTCCATGCCACATTTTGGTGTAGTTGATCCCTATTTGAATGTGTGCATTGGGCGATAGAGCTCATCAAACCTGATGTTGGACTCTCCATTGAAAGGAGACGTTATTGAGATGGTTGAACCAACACTTGAATATTATATTGGATGGTGTTGCCTTTGATGTTTTGGTTACTCCAGGTGTGAAAGCAGTGTAGTTATTCATAGTTGTAATCTGCTTTAGAGTCAATGCAAGTTCCCTAATGGGGTCAACTCGGCTCATGGAGATCCATATTAGAAGTGTTGTGAATTTGATGGCCCGACCATACTCTTGATAGTCGACATAGTTGCTTTTGATTAACACAACTAAATGTTCATCCCAGTCGAACCGTGCTCTCGACTAAAGTATTTGGACAATTAGTTCTAACATCTTGAGCTTCACATCCGAAGCCCAACCAATAGTGGTAAAGAATAGGGAAATTGTAATGCATGTCCAATTGGCATGGGGGTCACTTACTTTGTTAATTTGCAACCCTTTCAAATTTTTGGCCAATGTTCTACCTGTGAGGGTCTACAACTAGTCATTGGTATTTATGGTTTTAGGCACGGGTGTGACCCCATGTGGTATTCCCATGATCCTGTGGATCAGACCTCCCATGATTGAAACTGGATAGTTGAGCCAAAGGTATCCACTATGATAACGAATTACGAGGAACTTTGCAGATTCCTCTTTCCATTCATCGAATTCTGCAATTTTGGGTACTCCTAGACAATGGCAGATTCCATATTGCTTGAGGAAATTAGTTTCCTCCCATTGGCTGCTCTCCACTCCCCATGCCATGAAATTTTCCATTGTCGATACCTTTCTATTTCTTCAATTCATGATCCATGAATGTTCTACATTCACACTTGCAATTCTGTTGCACCTGCTTTGTCGAAGTTTTCCTTTGTTCTTGGTTCAACTGGTGAATCTGTTACTTGTCCCCTCATTTTAGGAATATCTGTAATTTCTTTCTTATTAGATGCGAATTTCTAAATTTTTGTAATTGGGAATGTCGCTTCAACTATGGGGCTTTGCCTTCATGAACACTCTGGTGTAAATAATAATGAGATGAAGTCATACACTTCATCCATATTTATAGGTGGGAATTGGGGAGGGAACTTTAATTTATCCATTGGTGATATTAAATTATATGCCTCAATTATAACATCAAATTCATGTTAAAATATGTTTGTATCATCGGTGATATGGTGGTCAATATTCTTCTATTGTTCATTAATTGAATCTTTGTGTTGGCCAATTGTTTCCATGGGATAAGTTTTTTTCTCTCGAGAAATGCACTTGGCTTGGCTGATTCTGAGTTGTTTCCCATGGTCAAGTCAATTCTTCCAGTCAGTCGAAGTTCTGTGATATATGACTGTGTTGGTTTCTTTTTCCCTGTCAATTCGACTAATGCTTGGTATTTTAAAAATATGCTTGTGTTGCTTGGGATGTTATTGGTTACTTGAATTAATGTTTTGATTCTTATTTGATTGATATTTGTCCCACTTGCTTGTTCTTGAAAAGTTGCATTTGTAATATTCCTGCTTGATTAGATGATGCATTGTTCTTTCGTTGGATCGAGTAGTAAGCTTGTTTAGATAATGGTGCAGGTCTTGATGAGATATTGAATTTGGTCTTTCTTTCTGCATTTCTTCTCTATTTTCTGGCTGGAAGCTTTGTTCTCTTCTCATTTTTCCATAAATGAATGTCTTGATGGTTTGTAGATATTGTATATCCTGTATTTGGTGAATATTTGTTTTTACCTAACTATGGTAACCAACTTATTAGTTACATTATTTAGTTTTTTCTTAATCTTGCTTAACTTTTCTTTTTGTTTGACTTTTCCCTTTTGATTCCTTTGTTTAGGAATTTTTTTTTCTAAAAAGATTTTAATTTCTTTTGTTGCTGCTTGCAAAAGTGCCTCCTCTGATTTGAATTTAAAGTCTTTAACAAAGTTACTTTTGATTACGTTCCAGTTGAATGTATGTCCAAACGCTTCTTTGATATTATACCATTTATGTGGTATGTCTGATAATATATTAAGAAACATGTGTGGCCATACTTGTTCATCTTAGTATCCTACATTTTTCCATTCCCTTTCACATTGTTGAATGTGAGCTATTAGCTCGAACCTAGGTTTGAAAGTCAGGATGTTCAGGTTTGTCGATAATTTTTCCCCCGAAATATTTCGATAAAGTATAAGGTGGCATTGTTCCATGTCCGTAGTCAAGGAGCATGCATTTCCCACCATCATGAGGATTGACCTGTGAAGGACTCAACTAGACTTTGAATTCTCCTGTATTCTCCGACCGACTTGGAAACTTTGTTGACATGCACAACAGAGAGTTCCTTTCACTGAACCGTAGGGGTTTCCTTGCATTTGTATGAGTTAGAATGAGTGTTAGTGTTTTCTTTAACTTTATTTCTAACACAACAGGTACAACTTGTACATATAAGCATGATTTGGATCTTGTTATTGGTATGGCTTCTATTGAACAACATTCTTTTTCTTGGGCTTCGTAATTATCCATTTTCCAGTTGTACAATTTTGTAACTGAATTTTGTCATATTGATAAGGGAGACCCAACCAGGATTTCTCCTTCGTTGTTTGGCTTGAAATTATCTCTTTTCTAATTTATTACTTGATATAGTCATTTGGATTCTTGAGCTTCATCCCATGTCTCGTCCCAAGGTTTAACTTCTTTTGGATCCAATGGTATTATAATTTTTCTTCCACTCCCTTTCATTTTGATTCTATCTCTTTCAAGGGAGATTGTATCTCACATGTTTCTTCCCCAATGTCTGTCGACTAATGCGGGATAGGAAGGGATGCCTTTGACCAAGTTGATTACTTCAAAACCGACTCTAATCGGTATTCCGATTATATATGTTATTACGCTTTTAAGGGTATCGTTTGGTTCAATGAACCTATGATATGATAGCTTTAGGAAATTCATGGTTGGTTGGAGGAGTGGTTTTTCGAGTCAAATTCACTTTTCCCTTGGGAGTATGTTTACTTGAGATCCCAAATCGACTATGACTTCCTTGATCATGTGTTCATCGATTTCAAGGTCAACTTGTGGTTCGAAGTCATTGGTATGTATTTCTTGAGATAGGTGGCACAAAATTTTAATAGATCTTAGGTCTTCTTTATATTCTCTTAGAATACTCAGTAGGTCGATCAAGTGGCCGATTGGCCTCTTTTCTTTTAGCAGCTGCAGAAATTCATCTAAATCCATATCAGAAATGTTTGTATCTTTTCCCTTGTTCATTTTATCTTGGTCGATATTCTTGAATAATTTCATCGCTTCCCGCATAAGTTTGTCTTGTTGATCTGGATCGGGGTATAAATATCGGTCTCTCCTTTTTCCACTTGTTGGTTCTGGATAAATACCTTCACTAGCTCCTGAATGTGTTACCACATGAAGATTCATCGAATTTAGAATCTCTTGTTTTGGCAATGTGTGCAAGATATTTACATTTCTTTTGTTCATAATTTTTTCTAGTATAATCAGACAGTCCTCTAGGGAGTGATCTCCTACTCCACAAATGTTACAAAAATTGAGATCAGTTCTATCTTTTATGGGACAATTTGGGCTTATATAATAATCTTTCCAACAATTGAAGCAATAATAATGTCCTCTACCTCGACCTTGATAACCACCTCGACCTCGTCCTATGTATCCGTTTCTATTTGCTTGGTCGACATGCTAGTCGACCATATGTATGTGGTATATTGAATGCATGTTCGATCTATTATTTCCATTCAAACGTCATTCCTAGGTGGAATGATTATTTTATGTGCATATACGACACCACTTGGGGCGTGCATTCCTTATATTGTGCGGGAAGTGTCTTGTTGCGTGATTTGTCGAGGATTCACAAATATCACAGTATGTTTTGATCTAGATGTGTTTGACTATTAGGTCTAGTGCATCATTGAACTTGAAGTAATCTTTTGTGTGACCCTCACTTTAGAAAATGGTACACTAGAGTTTGTTGCGTGCAATCAAAATGTTTTTGATTGATTGTTGTAGCTCGATGAGCTTGTCTTCTAGTCTTTTTTTAGCGATTGTTAAAGACAGGGTGCCTTCATCATCCATTTCGATTCATTGTGATTTTTTCAGTATGTCTTCACATGACCGAAGATCATACATTCGAAGGGTAATTTTGATATTTTGTAGTAATCCTGCTACATACCATTGTACCATCAACTTTTCATCGATTTCATAAGGGATTTTACTTAATAAATATTTAAACCTATTATCATATTCTCAAACTATTTCTCGTAGATTTTGTTTGATTTCTTTTAGTTTTTGTGCTTCCAACTGACTATTATCTTGAGTTTTGAAGAACTTGAGGAATATTTTCTTTATATGTTCCTTCGAGCATTGTTGATTGTCCGTATAATTCCTAAACCATGTAAGTACTCTGGCTCAAAGGGCGGCACTGAACTGTGCCATTTTTTTGTCCTCATCGATTATGTCGTCTACATCCCAAAATTTCTCGCAGACGAACCAATGTCTCTTAGGGTATTCACCACCTTTGTAAATCGAGATATGATTTAGAACCATATTTTATTTCTGTTGTTTCTTCGAAAATGGAATGGTTGTAAGAGTCTGTGTCGATATCGATAGAGAGGTTGGATTACTTTCTTGAGTCGGTTTCTGGGTTTCCGACTGGACTAATTCAATTGCTAACTGCATGCATTCTATGCTTGGGATTTGTGCGTCTGTTTGACAAGATTTATCTAAATATTCGATGAATTTTCCTCTACAGGGTTGTGATGGTTCGTTTTCACTATCTGTTGGAATACTAAGAGGGGGGGGGGGGTGAATCAGTATTACCCTTTTTCAACAATTAGTAGTTACTTTTATATTTTATTGATTATCACAATAAATCAACAATAGAATTGTATGTAAAATCAATTATATAAATACAATTAACAAGAATTATAAGGTTTCATAAAGAATAGTGAAGGACACCAATCCTTTTTAGAGCACCAACTCTAGGAAACAAAAAAATTGCTTCTTCAGGGCACCAACCCTAGGAAGCATCAACTCCCTTGTCTTTAGGGCACCAACCTCAGGAAGCATGAACTCCCTTAACTTTAGGGCACCAACCGCAGGAAGCACCAACTCCCTTAACTTTAGGGAACCAAACCTAGGAAGCACCAACTCCCTTAACTTTACTTAGCAAAGGATATGAATCGTTCTGTGCTCCTCCCTTCCACCCTCACTTCATAAGAATAATTAGTTCTTCTTCTTGGACTCTGCTTCTATTTTGATCTTCTGATCTGGATTCTAGAGATGCTTTCTTCTCACCATTCTTTCTCGTTTATATAATCTTTCAACTGGTGTGAGCTATGAAGAATTGTGTTCCTTTGTTTGGACCATCACACCTCTTCATTTTAAATTAGCAATAATCTCTATTATTATTCAAACATTAATGTGAAGGCTTTTAATTTAATGAGAGTTCTTTTCATAAATCGATCACAAATATGGATTGATTTCTTTTAACTTGATCCCATGCCTCTTTATTTTATTTTCAATTTTCGTTGATCAGATCTAAGTTTTCTGATTAGCATTTTAATCTATTGCAAGTGTTGGATTACTTAAGATAAACTAGGACACAGTTCAGATCCTATTTGGTTCAACGTTCCTTCTTGACTGATATAAAATTCTTACTCAGTGTGTAAAATTTTGCACAGAAAAATCTTTGAGACCTCTATTCCATATGACCATAGGGGGTGACCAAGCGCTAATTGCTCGATGAGATGGAGGGTTCTCGTTTACTTCAGGACTTCATCATTTCAAGACTCCAGCCTTTGCAGTCTTCCAACTCCCCCGGAGCAAATTCCGTTGGAGTTTGTATTAGCACTCCCTACTTGATAACCTTCACATGTATAGGAGCTAGGATCGTGGGCTTAACCATTCCAAGCATTGTTCTGTTATCGCTTTCTTTTTATCTTCTTTACCTTATCATGTGACCGATGTTGGAACCAAGTCCTTCGATACTCCATCCTTTGATATTTCTGACCTTTGTAATCTTCCAAATCCCTGGATTAAATTCCGTCGAAGTACGTATTATCTATTCACTCATAGATCAGACGGTTCTATCTTAATCTGTGGTTGAGTGGATGGTCTGCACAACCTCACTAAGATGTTTTGTTAATGGCCTTCTCATTGTGCACTTTTAGGATCTCGACCGTGGCTCTTCCTTCTCTACAAACAGTCAGATCTTAATTCAGAACTTCGACACTCCAGGACTACGGGTTACTAGAAATTTGAGATAGTTCAATCCCTCTGGAGTGTTTACCTACTGAATAAGTCATAAAGCTATGGTGACCACTTGCTGTCAGGTTTTTAGTACACCTTATGCTATCCTTCCACTACGATTGATCTAACGGTTGAGAATGCTCATGGAGTAGATCAACAGTTAGCATTACTTTGTGATTCATGCTTACTCTATCTTTTCATTACACTTGATATAACAGTCATGATTCATCCTAGAGCATCTTAGATCAATGACCAACAATAGTTCATGACTTCTCCCTTCAACACTTCGAGTAGTTGCTGGTAGGAGGAATTGGATATCGCTGAAGGGCATACTCTCAGAGTGACTTGGTTTGCAGATGTCACTATTGACATGGCACTGGATGAGTGGCTGCCACGTGTCACCTTGATTCGTGACTTTCGTATACCTAAAGTGCCAACTAGACCTTGACACCTCTCACCATATGAATGCACCATGTGTCCTTACCGAAGTGGTCTTGTTGACACGGGCTATCATGACGTGGGCTCTTACTGTGTGTGTCACATGTCTTACTTCGTGACTTCAAAACTCTGGCCTTCGGGTGAAATTACATGTTCTAAACCCTTTTCCATCAAAGTGGTCAACGCAGAAGTTGACCGTCTCCTTATGATCTGACGATTCTCGTGTTTTACTCTAGATAACGGTTGATGTGACTTCGGGGATTCGGCCTTTGCGTAATCTTACCTTCTCTTGGATTCTTTTCACGAGAGTGGTCAGCGCCGGAGTTGACTTCTGCTACGCAACTCTGATCTGATGACTATCATATTTCCCTCTAGATAAACGTTTGTCGTGACTTCGGGGCTTCGTACTTTCTTATCCTATCCTTCCACTTTATTTTGATCAGACGATCAATATAACTCCTGAAATGTTTCTCAGATCGGATGACTCATGTCCACTTCGGGACTTTGTCTTTCGGTAAAATATCTTTTCCTTCGGGTAATTTTATTCGAAGTAGTCAACGTCCAATTTGACCATTGTTCCTCCTACATGATCCGATGGTTTAATTTACTGATGAATATTCAATCAGATGGCAACGATTCTCACCTTCTTTACACAGGTTTCCTCTGTGATCCAACGGTCATATTTACAACCAAATTATGGATGAATCACTCTAGTTGCTTGATTTTTATAAAGGTTTCCAGTTGTAAAAATTCTATTTCTGAAACCTGATCTTTTGCGTGACTTCTCTTATGAGATTTTGGGTTTATACTACATCCTTTTGACATCAATGACAATATCGTGCCACTGTGTCCAACATTCTCCCCCTTTGGCACTGATGGCAACCTTTTTCTTTTTGAAATATTTGTATTTATGTTGTTTATCAATTTTGAAATAACTTTATTTATGTTTCTTATCAATTTCCTCCCACTTTGACAATAATGGCAGAGGGGATATTTCTTCGCTCCCCCTATGGAAATGATCCCCCTGACCATGTGCCCCTTATGATACGATTTTTATGATTTTTAATGAGGTTTTTGAATTACTCCTAATTTCTGTCAAAGATTTTTAAAAGTGCTCCTAGGAAAAGATTTTGTGAATATGTCTGCAATTTGTTCTTTGGTGTCTACATACACTATTTTAACCACTTTTTGGGTAACCCGATCTCTTAGAAAGTGGTATTTAATTGGAATGTGTTTGGTTTTAGAATGAATTACTGGATTTTTAGAGATTCTTATGGCACTAGTGTTATCACAATTAATAGTAATGGGATTATCATATCTTATTTGTAAGTCTTCTAATGTTTGCTTCATTCAAAGAACTTGTGTGCAACAAGATGCAACAAAAATGTATTTTGCCTCTATTGTAGAAAGTGATGTGGATGTTTGTTTCTTGCTTAACCAGGCTACCAGACATTTTCCTAAGAAAATTCTCCTCCATTGGTGCTTTTCCTATCATCTATACTACCGTCCCAATCTACATCAGTGTATGCAGTTAGATTGAAGTCTCTATCTTTTGGATACCATAATCCAAGTTCTAGGGTGCCTTTAAGATATTTGAATATTCTCTGTACTGCTTTCAAGTGAGTTTCTTTAGGTGAAGATTGAAATCTCCTCACGATTCCTACATCATGCATGATGTCAGGTCTTGTTGTTGTTGAATAATGAAAACTTCCAACCATTGATCTGTACATCGTTTGGTCCACTTTTGGTGAGTCAACTTCTAGGCTTAGTTTATATCCAGTGACCATAGGAGTACTCATAGGTTTACTGTCTTCCATTTTTAATTTATTTAGCATTTATTTGATATATTTGTCTTGGGAAACGAATATTCCATTTACTGTTTTATTTACTTGTAAACCTAAGAAGAATGACAGTTCTCCCAGCATAGAAATTTCAAATTCTTCTTGTATTTTAGTTGCAAACTTTCTTCTTAGTGTAGTAATATTATTCCCAAATATGATGTAATCTACATATACCACCACAAAAATTATGTTTTGATCCTCAATTTTGATGTATAACTTACTATCAATAGTCCCTCTCTTGTATCCTTTTTTTTGCAGGTACTGATCAAGCCTTGAGAACCATGCTCTGGGGGCTTGTTTAAGACCATACATGGCCTTTTTCAGTTTGCATACATAGTCCTGATTTTCTATTAACATGAATCCTTCTCGTTTCTCAACATAAAATTTGTATTCTAGTGTTCCATTAAGGAATGTTGACTTGACATCCATTTGATATATTTTGAAGTTTCTAAAGCTTGCAAGTGCCAAGAAAATTTTGATGGCCTCAAGTCTTGCTACTAGAGGAAAATTCTCTTCAAAACCAATACCTTCCACTTGGAAGTATCCCTTGCAAACTAATTTGGCTTTGTTTTTTATAATCTCCCCATTTTCATTGAATTTGTTCTTGAAGATTCACTTGGTTCCTATCACATTTTTGTCCTTGGGTCTTGGAACTAGTTCCCAAGTTTGGTTTTTCTCTATTTGGTCTAGTTCTTCATCCATTACTTTTATCCAATATTTACTTTTGTTGGATTCTTTAATTGAACTAGGTTCTATTAGGGATAACATTGCTTGTTCTGAGTCAAATGTGAGTTTTCTTCTTGTTTCTACTCCTGCATTTTTATCTCCAATAATCTGGCTTTCAGGATGATTCTTTTGAAATCTTTTTGATGGAGCTTTTGGCAAGTGAGTTTCTTCATTCTCTTCTTCATCAGTATATGGTTCAATTTCCCATAGTTCATTATCTTCTTGTTGAGATTCTACATCATCATCTTCTTGTTGAGATTTCACATCATCATTTTCTTGTTGATATTTTTGATCAATGTTTTGGGATATGCTCTTTTTTTGGTAATATATATTTACATTGGCAGTTTCCACTACCTTTAGTAGTCTAAGATTATAACATTTGTATGGCTTATTATTATATGAGTACCCTGAGAATATTCCTTCATCATATCTTGGATCAAAATTTCCTATCCTCATCATTCTTAATTTAACATTTACTTCCAAAAGTTTTGAAGTGTTTTACAGATGTTGGCCTCCCAAACCATAGTTCATAAGGGGTTTTATCATGGTTGGGTCTCACCTGAGCTCTATTAAGTATATGGAATGTTGTGTAGACTGCATCTCTCCATAATTTTTCTGGAAGCTTGGCTTCATTTAACATGGTTCTTGCAGCTTCTTGAATTGTTATGTTTTTCCTTTCTACCACTCCATTCTATTGAGGAGTCCTAGGAGATGAAAACTATCTTTTGATTCCATGATTTTCACATAATTGAATAAATTCTTTAGATGTGAATTCTCCTTCATTGTCTGACCTCAGACATATAATTTTGTGATATGTTTCATTTTCTACAAGGGATTTGAATGTTTTAAATTTTTCAAAGGCTTCTGATTTTTCTTTTAAAAAATATACCCAGATCAATCTTATGTAATAATCAACAATCAACATAAAATACTATTCACCATAAGTAATTTTAGTTTCGGTAGGTCCACATAGATACGTTTGAATAAGTTCTAACGGTTTTGTTGTGGAATGCTCTTTTTTTTTTAACCTAACTCTTGTTTGCTTTCCCATTTGACAATGTTTACAAATAGAATCTTAAGGTTTAATCACTTTTGGCAGGTCCCTAACTGCCTCTTTCTCATTGGATTTGATCAAGTTGTCAAAGCTTAAATGTCCCAAACTTCTATGCCATAGCTAAATTTCATCAACTTGTATTAAACAACATTTTTCTTCTTCATCTATATTAAGGATGTACACATTGCTAGATGTCCGTGGTGCAACTGCCACTAACTTTCCAGTTTCCTTTTTTCTGATATCACATTTGTGAGAATCAAAAGTAAGTATGTGACCTTGATCACATGTCTGACTTACACTTAGGAGATTAGGTTTGAGATTTTCTACCAGAAGTACATCTTCTTCTTTGGTTTTATTATTTCCTAAACTGACGGTGCCTTTTCCCATTATTTTGGCTGACATGTTGTCTCCAAAAGTTACTTTTCCTTTTCCTTTCTTGTTCAACTTGATAAATTTGCTTTGATCTCCAGTCATGTGTTTGGAACATCCACTGTCTATATACCAATGGCATCCTTTATTTCTCGCATATAAGGCTACATTACACTTTGTTTTCTTTTTCTTCCATACTTTTTTATTATTGGAAATACTTGTCTTTTTATCATATTTTGGAAATCTACAGTCACTAGTTTTATGACCATAGTTGTTGCATTTTTGGAATTCATTATTCAAGTTTTGCAAACGAGAAAATGTGTTATTGTTCTCTTTTCTATATTGTACTTATTGATCGTATATATTTCAAAATTTCTATGATTGTATTGTCCATAAGTTTTGCAGTGTACTGCCTTATGTCCAAAATTATTGCAAGAGTAACAGTATCCCATAAATAGATAGTTAGGGGGATTCCTATGGTGATTTTATTTTTCTTTTCATCTTTTACTCTAGTAGGAAGTGCTGATTTTTGTTTATGTGTAAAAATTTTCAATGGTATCATCTTTGCCTTATTATCTTTTCTTCCTAAAGGGATTTTTAGAGCATCTGTGTAACTGATTGGCCTTTTGGCTGATCCTTGTGATGTAGAGGTTGAGTCTTGGGTGTATCCCAAACCAGTATTGTTGTTTGGTGACCTATGGCTATTGAGAATTTCATCCAATATTTTTGAACCATTTTCAATTTTTGATCTCTTCTTTTCTCTTTCAAATTGACCTTTTAGCAATTCAATCTCAACTCCTAGCTTCTCACATACTTGTTCTCTATTATTGAGTTGTTTTGAAATGACCTCTTCAATTCTTTTAGCTTCCTAAAGCTAGGACTTCAAATCACTAATGATATTCTCTGACTATTTGATGGTTTTGGAAACTTCCTTCTCTCTTGATTTATTAGCTTCTTCAATCCTTAGAAGCTCTTCCCTTAGTAACCTATTTTGTTTTTTAGTTTTTCTTAGTTCTTCAATTAACTGAAGGAATTCTTCTTCGAAGTTCACTTGTTCTTCATCTTCCAAATGTTTATCATCTTGAGTTTTTTTTTTTTTTTATTCCCACAAATAGAAGATATGGTGTCTCTTCTTCATTTTCTTCTAATGAACTACTTTCTTCTTGGATAAAGAACATTTTATTTTTCTTGTATAACTTATTTTTATTATTAGTTTTGATTTTCTTCTAATTTTTTAACGTTCTTTCATCATCACTTCCCTCCTTCTTAGGATAGGGACATTTATTGGCAAAGTGTCCAATTTTTCCACAGTTAAAACATATTAGAGAAATCTTTCCCCTGTATTTCCCAGTCCCTTTCTTGAGTTTCTTTATGAAGATGGAAGTTTCCTCATCAGATATATCTAATAACTTATCATCGATATATTGCTGCCACCTCATCTTGGTTTTGGATTCTTTAAAGGATGTTTCTCTTTTTGATCATTTTTCATTCCTTGTTCTCATCTCATATGCTACAAAAATTCCATGAAGCTGATCTACTGTGAGTTTGTCGAATTCTAGCCAATCTTCAATTGTAAAAATATTGGAATCATATTTGATAGGTAATGACCTTAGTATTTTTTTCACAATAGGTTTATCTGTAAGTTCTTCTCCTATTTCTCAGATTGAATTAACTACTTCATCTACCCTATAAAAGTATTCAACACTATTCTCTTCTTCCTTCATCCTCAAATTTTCAAAATGAGTTCTATATGTTTGTAGTTTGGCTTCCTTAACTTTTCTATATCCTTCATATACAACCTCCAATTTGTCCCATATTTCTTTAGCTGACTTACAGTGCATAACCTTTACACATATAAAATTTGTCAACCCTCCTAGAATTGCATTTACTGCTCTTGAGTTGTCATTGTATATTTTCTTTGATGCAACATCTGTGGGTGGTGTGGTTGGTGCAGTGTAACCGTCTACAAAAGATTTGATCTGGATTTATGTAGGAACACAATGAAATATAGAAATACACATAAACACAGAGATGCAATAGAAATAAGACTTCATTTCATTAATAACAAATGACTGAAATATGCTTACAGACAGAACGGAAATAAACTAGCTAGGGCGCTGGTAGCTTATCTCTGAGAAGAGATGTGGCCGCTACTCGCATCCATGAGAAGATAATTACAATGAGGCTCTGAAGGCCCTTTTACAATAAAATGGAATGCCAAAAGTCCTAGACATCCAAAAACCTAACCCTCAGAGATGAAGCGCCAAACGTCATGTGGGCCTTGTTTGGGTAAGTTGGTGCATCAACTTCCTGGGGTCGTAACGTTTGCATACAATCTCTGTTTTAGGCGTACGATAGCTCGTTGGAAAGATCTATCCGAGGCCTACAAAGCTTGAGACAAAATAGCATCGTTAGATGCAATTTTTTGAGAGCAACATACCCCAAAAAGCATCGTTTAGGGCCTCAAAATGGCCCCGGACATTCAGGACCTGAAAAAACTGCCAAAAATAGTAAACTGTGTGAAAACTGAAAAACTAAAAGAAGCAATGGTGGGGGTCCAAGTGGAATAGGTGGGTGGCCACCAATATCCACCTGAATCATTCCTCCCCCCTTAGGAAGCAATGGTCCCCATTGCATTGAGTTCCTCCATGAGATGAGGAAAGTTTTGCTGAACTTGGTCCCTGGTGAGCCATTTGCCTTGGTGAAGGAGTTGGCCTTCTTTGACAACTCGATATAGCGGTATCCTTTGTTTTCGAGTGTGCTTGATCTGTGTATCCATGATCTGATCAGTTCTGGCTTGTTCTATGCAGTCTAGATTTAACTCTATTGGTGTGAGTTGTTCTGCCATGTCGGATGTGTCTAGTAGAGGTGGAAAGTAGGGCCGAAGGCGGTCCACATTGAACACTGGGTGCAGACCAAGGAATGGTGGAATGATGAGCTCAAAGGCTTCTTCCCCTACAACCTTGGTGAGGGTGTACGACCCATATCGAAGCGGACGAAGCTTGTGGTGGGGTCCAGCGAGGCGCTCCTTTTGCAAATGCAACCACACTTTATCGCCCACTTGGAAGTTGTGTGGCACCCGATGTTGATCATGTCATTGCTTGTACTTAGCATTGGCTTTGTCCAAGATGTCATGAACCTGTTGGCGGATGTGTTGAATGTGCTCAA
>JZKD02S1656904.1:246136-273436 GCA_000966675.3 Picea glauca
ACCCTTAAGAAATTACTTTTAACCTTCTACCCCAAACCTAAAACCCTTTTTCACATGCAAACATGGAAAGAACCTACTAACCTTTTTACTGATGTTTGGTGTAGATCCTCCGTTGTGCTTTATCCTCTTGCTTATGTTGCTCCTTCCAAAGGCAATCCTGCAATCAAGACAAAACACTACACATGCATGCTATTTTTCTACTAGAGGGTTAGAGATTAAGCATAAATCGAATAAAACATATAAAACTCATGCATTGGGACGGGAAAAGTATTCTTTATTAATCTCAAGATGAATCAACTTACAATAATAATAGAGATCGAACACCATTCCTTGATCCTGATCCTGGGCTTCTCCTCTTCTTTGTCCTCCAACTGCTTTTCTTGAATTCTCCTGAAGCTTGAGGAAAGGCTAAAGGGTTGGGACAAAACGGATTCAACAATTGGGCAGAGTTTCTTGGCTATGATTTTCCTCCTTCAAATAGTACCCCTACCCCTTCTTTTATAGGCTAGAAGGAGCTAGGGTTTTGGATGAACTCTCGGCCATGCATGGCTGGGAGTTCCAGTTAACTGACCCAAAGATTTTCGTCCCGTCAACAACTTTCCTGTTTTTGTGCTTTGTTAGGTAAATGCGGGCTGTAGTGGGCCAGCTAGCATTCCAACGCATGCAGTAGCAAGCCTGCTAGCATTCCAATGCACCCAGTAATGGGTTAGGGCCCGGGTTACTTAATTTAAGAGGTTTTTCAAGAGTTTGTTCAGCATGGCCTTGGCAAGGAAGGGATATGAGTTGTCCTGATGCCAGGTAAGCATGTGTGGTGCAATTTAGGGTTATAACACTCATGTCCACTTTGGGACTTCGTCTTTGGGTAAAATATCTTTTCTTTTGGGTAATTTTATCTGAAGTAGTTAGCGCCAAATTTGACTATTGTTCCTCCTACATGATCTGATGGTTTAAGTTACTCATGAATCTTCAATCAGATGGCCATGATTCTCACCTTATTTACACAGGTTTCCTCTCTAATCCAACGGTCAGATTTACATCTGAATTCTGGATGAATGGCTCTAGTTGCTTGATTTTTATAAAGGTTTCCACTTGTAAAAATTATCTTTCTGAAACCTGATCTCCTGCGCAACTTCTCTTCTGAGATTTTGGGTTTATAATGCATCATGTTGACATCAATGACAATATCGTGCCATTGTGTTCAACATAATCTTCTAAAAGCAGATTCAGCAGGGGGCGACATCTATGAGATCTCTTACATGAAGTATATCTTCTAGTCGATTTTCACCATTTTCTTGTTCTTCAATTAGCATTGTATATCTTATTTGACCAGTGTTATCAATTCGACACCACACCCACTGTGATTGTGTATCTATGTGAAGTCTTTGTTGGAGAAAGTCTGTAATACTTAGGCTAGTACGTCTGACAGGATAAAGTCGAATTGCGGGTCCCAAATCATCGATCTCCACGTAGAATTGGTCATTGACTTATTGAGTGCCATCTACTTCCATACTCAATTTCAAGTTTCAACTCCTCCCAGGAGCCATCGAGGAGCTCTCAAGGGCTGCTCCAATGATCTGTCGCACCTGGGTAGGTTTTCTATGATATTTTCAGAGATCCCTCTCATTTCACAACTCTTTTCGTTTATTTTTCCTTTTTTTTCATGTGGTACCGACCCCCTTTCTGACACCCCTACTTAGGACCTATTCCATTGGACTCCTCTTTTCATCACAATCATAGTGATACCTATCATTTTTTAGCCTTGTTTTTCCATGGACCAACCCATCCCTTTTACCCACCTTTCTTTCCCACCTCTTCCTATGTTTTTCTCTCACTGTGGACAACACTCACAATCAAGACCTTGAAAACCACATATCTACCCACATTGAGTCCAAAATGGACCACCTGAAAGAGGAATTGAAGGACCTCAATTCCCACCTTGCTAGTAGCCTGAATCCCACCTTGAATCTCAAATTGACTCATTTTCTACCAAGGTCCTGGAAAAATTGCCCATTTATGGAATCCATTCCTCATCTGATCAACCTTTTAACCTCGAAGGAGGTATCACTTCCTCCAATTCCCAACAGTTTTAGTTCAACTCTTTTCATCATGATATCCATCTTCCATGAGTGGAGGTGAACAAATTTGATGTCTCGGATCCCACTAGTTGGGTCACTCAAATGGAACACTACTTCTCCTTGCATGGAATCACTGATGACTTGGCCAAACTTTGTTACGATGTCCTCTATTTGGATTCTAAACATTGGAAATGGTGGCAATGGCATCACAAATCACACCAAGGCTATGTTGTTTGGACCTAATTTGTCATTGAACTTTATGACTGCTTTGACACTGATACACACTCCCTGGGCCGTCTAACCAAATTGAAACAATCAGGTATAATGAAAGAGTTTATAGCTACATTTGAATAATTAGATTTCATAACAGAGGGCATGTCTGATACTTTTTTTGGGGAATGCTTTATCAGTGGCCTCAAGGATGACATCTGAGCCCAATTCCTCATGACTCACCACCATAATTGGTTGGAATCTACTCAACGTGCCAAGGAAGCTCAACAGGTTGTTTTTTTCCAACATCGCAAACATTCTTTCCCTCTGTGCCCTCTCCCTTCCATTCTTTCCCGTCATCCCACCCCACTCAAGATCCAAAAATTAACCTGGAAAGAAATGGATGAATGCCAACTCAAAGGTCTTTTCTATAATTGTGATGAAATTTGTTTTCTGGGGCACAATTTTAAGGAACAAAAGTTGTTCAATTCCATCTCTGAGGATGTTGTTGAAGACGAGATCGAGGCTTCTCATGCAGCCAAGCTACTTGAGCCAACTCCTATCACTCTACCACATGATCCACCAGAAGCTGAATCAGTCATTTCCTCGAATGAACTCACTGGCTTCTCTGCTCCCAAAACCCTCAATTTAATGGGATACATTAAAAATTGGAAGGTCATCATCCTAATTGACAGTGATAGCACTCATAATTTCATTCATCGACACATTTCTCAAGAAACCCATTACTATATCCATGCAGTCAACAATTTTCAAATAATGATTGTGAATGGAGGTTCCATGAAATGTGGGGGGCGTTGTGAAAATATGCATCTCCAAATTGTCTAGTAAAACATGAAATCTCATATGTTCTCTATCAACATGGGTGGTTGTGACATTGTGTTAGGTGTAGAATGGTTACACACTCTCAGTCCCATCCTCATGAATCTTAAGGAATTGACCATGCAATTTCAAAAGGACGACCAACAATATAAGTTCCAAGGCACCACAAAAGGCTCCCCTAAGATCATGTTTAGATTGATTCCCACTTCTGAAATTTCCCTCCCCTTTCTATTTTCCCAACTTCTTTTTTCCATTTTTTCTCCCTCTTCTGTACTTGCCCTCATTCCCCTTTCTTTTCTCGTTTCTCTTTTCCCTTTCTAGTTACTATACTTAGCCATTTTTCAAAAAAACAATGGGTTCATGGGTTGGCAAACTCATAGATCCTCACCTCCACCCATATTCCCATATCACGAGTCCGACTGACCGCAGTGTTTTCTATACTTAGCCATTTTTACAACCGTGGGTTCATAGGTTCAAGCTTTCGTATTCCAAGTTCCGTGATATCCATTTTTCACCCAAGCACGCATGATCTACATTATGACCGTCAAACTTGCTGCAGATACCAAAATACCAAGTATCTAATTTTTCCTATTGAGTCCGACTGACCGTAGCGTAACACTTAGCCTATTTTCGATTGTTCGCAACCGTAGGTTTACGGGTTCCCGGGATGGCTGGTTCACAAAAGTTCCCAAATTCAAATTTCTCTCATCCGTCTCTGCCACCTTCATGCTTTTCCCAATACACATTTAGTATGGTTTAATGCTAATAAATGATCATGCAGGTTCCGTAAAAATCAATATTAATAAACGAAGGGATCGAGGGGATTTTCCATTAAGTTGCATTAAAGCATGATTTTCCAAAGGTTATACTATTGTTATCTCTCTCAAAGGATTCATTTCAAGTATTATCAAGTTAAAAGAACACTTTCATCAACCTATGGTAGCAACATGTTGACAAAAGTTATGCGATGATACTTTGAATATTTTTGGGCATGAAGAATAGAACTTTTAGTGGTCCAGAGCGTATTCTTACTATTCATCTCCTCCTGCTAAAAAGGAAGTGACCTGGATGTCAAGAATTGCACGCGCAGGGTGTGTCCCTGAAATATTCGACTGCAAAGAGCTGGTTGCATGGTGCGTTGAGAAATATGTATCGATTCAGTAGATTATTCAACTTCAAGACCATTCCCCCATCTCTCTTTCATCACTAGTGTTTTGTAATATGGTGAAATTTCCAGAGCCAACACTTACATTCAAAGGAGAGGATTACAAAGATTTCCTGAAAAGACATGATAATGGCATGGACCTCTTGCCTGAGTTCTTGGAGAATCCCACAACTGTCCTAGAAGAAATTACCAGGATTTAGGTCGACTCATTTAAAAATCCCTTTCGGGAAATCACTTGGTTGTTTACCAGGATGATAGGCCAAAAAAGTACCACCACTATTTCCTGCACGATTCTTTAAATTTTATATTTTACAGTTAAAGAGAAAGCTATTTTGGATTGGGGAAAATGGATTTCCATTGAAATCTCCTCCCAATTGTCATAGTACAAGAAAGACAATAAATTCTTCATGGCTTCTTATTTGGTCTTTGCGATAGCATATTGCTGTCAATTTTCAAATTATCTATCTATAAGAGGGTGAACTATGAACTTGACCTAGTTACCTTCTGGTACCAATAATTGTGGAGATACAAAGCTTGTTTGCATTTTTATGAAGTTTACAATGATTTCGTTTCATTTTTCAAAGAACTATTGTTTGGACAATATACGCTCAGGATATCCAACCAGGCAAATAAATTATTGGATTAAAAAAGGGACATTAGAGAAGATGGAAAATCACAATGTTCTAAGGATTTTATGCTCCAAGGAAAATCCCTCTTTTCTTCCATACCACGTATCTAATAAAATGTTTATCACAAAAGTGGCAAGGTAGTATAATTTATGGATGCACTTTTTCCATCAAAAATGGAAAAAGCAATTCATATCATTGCCTTGGAAAATTGGAGACTTTATATTTAGGAATATAAACAAAATTGATGAGTTTGAGGACCACTTCCACAATGTGAACCTGAAATATGCTGAAAGGATAAAGGGGCTTGACCCTAACTGAATTTTCATGGAACGTATGATGACATTCGGATTCAACAATTCATTTATTCATACTATTCTGCATGAACAAGAAGATAACAACTTAGGTGCTCCTGCTCACAATGATGGTGATTTGAAAAAAATACTTAGTACTAATGAGTTTTACAAGAAGGAAGGAAAGGGTTCTTTTGAGGGGTCCTAAATCCCTTTAACTCAACAACATGAACCAAACTCACCACATAGTCCCAATTAGACTCTACAGCGTTTGATGGTGGAATGGTTCTCCAGATCTTTCGATCCAACCAATTTATCGATGGGATTTACGTAGTGATTTACAAGATATCTTCTTATGAAAGTTCCTCCTCCAGTTTAAACGCTCTTTTTTTTTGTATTTTCTTTTATTAGATGGGTCTGATAAAAAGATATGTGTTGGTATAAACCAGCTGGTAAAGGGGGGTTCTTAACTACTGAAGAAGGATGAGCTGGGGATAACCCTTATGATCAAGCATACAGACAAAGATATTCACACCTGTGACAAGCCTAATACTAATACGTTAACTTGCTGGTATTTCAATTATTGACTGAGATACAATTATTGAAAGAAAACATACATGCAATAAAATGATGGGAAGAAAAATTGTTTCCTTAGCTCTAGCATTAATCACACATTACCACAATGATTTTCTTTCATCATTAGAGAAAAGAACTACAAAAATATTGAAACAACTAACTTATCAATAGATTCAGAAATTATTACTCATTACAACATCCATTCATGAAATAAATTTGGAAGTAATTCCTTCTCAAGTCCAATCACACATGCCTTTGATGAAAAACAAAAGTTTGTCTTCGGTCCTAAACATGACTTCTCAATTAAGGTAGTTTAGAAATACTTCTTTACAATTCCAAAAATGAGGGTCTTTCCAAAAACCATCGACCTTTGCTAAAAGGTCAATCCTCTTATTTATAATGAATCATTAACTAAAAATAGCTACTACGAGTGCAATCTAAGTAAAAAAAAACATCGCCACGTGGCGCTTTCATCTCTCTGTCTTCTAAGAATCATCAAATAGTTTTACTGAAGTGTATGAATCTTCTCATACTCTGACCATTTGATGAAGAGTTCCTCGCATGTATTGGCATACGGAAACATGTGTTGGTCCATCGAGGCTGAAAGGATTTCTTTCACTTATACTACCCGTGCTCGGTACTTGACTATTTTGACACTTAACCACTGCAAAACTGCTTGCACCTTGATCAGACGCTCCATGAACTACCGTACTTGACCTGGCGCCATGCTCGCTAGCTTCGCTATCTCTGTTGTCCATGCCTAGTATTTTTCTGCATGTTGCTTGACTATGACATGCAGGTTGAAAAAGTCTTTGGGTGAGCTGAATTCTGGGAGGATGATGTCTTTCATCTCCCGATTAATATTTTCCCAGCTCTTTTCATAATAGACCCATTTCTCCTGAATCTCCCGTTGAGGTTCCTGGGCCATTTTCACCCAGTATTCGACCGCTTTCCTGATCTGATCTATGTTTTTTTCCCTTAGCACCTGAATGCCGTGCTCTTTGGCGCCTCAGCCCTTTTGAACCGTGTTGATGTAATCGATTCTTTCTACTGCTTGGTGAGCCTTCTCATACCACCTTTCTGCGTCATTTCAGGTCGCTAGTTCCATAAGGGCGTCTTCCTGGAAATAAGCTATACCTGGAGTGAAAAGGTGTCATTCATTTGTGAATTTGTCATAGGCATATTGAAACTCACTTCTCAAAAACACTGTGGCCTATGTGGATTCCTGATAGTATTTTTCCAATTGGCGTAGATGACCAACTCCTTAAGTGCAACAGCCAACTCCTTTTCATCTCTTCTTGCTCTATCCAATGTGGCATCTGTGATATCCATCCCTGCACTGATAATCTCGGAGGTCTTGGCATGTTATATGCTGAGCAGCTTCTCCTCCATAGTGATGAGGATCGAGCTGTCTAACATGAGCCTCCTCTTTTTAGTGGTCCTCTTTATGATGGCCTTTCTCTTCCTGTGATAGGGGATAGCGTGTATGTCGACAACCTCATCAACATGTTCAGGGATTTTTTGTTCTCCCCAGGTTAGATTTCAGGCTCTCAACCATATGTATCTATTCTAGGATTGGTTCTTGGACTTATTCTATATGTCCTGATGGCTCGACCTCCATTTGTTGTGCACCAATGGGTGAGGAATCGACCGAAATTGAAGAGTCAGGGATAGGTCTGCTACTTACTTGGTAATCGAATGTCGGTGTATCAATTTCTTGCTATGGAACTTCTTCTTTCTGACCTCATGATCCCAACTCATCCCTCAAGATGTCCATTGGGGCTCCCGAAATGTCGAGTAGATTAGTGTCTAATGAAATTTTGACCTCATGCTTGCTTTGCGGAAGGCTCTGAATTGGAGCATCGGGACCTAGGGTAGATACTCTCTCAGGTTCTTTTTCCTTTGTAATTTGCAATGGAGTCACCATGGACACCTCTGAACTCTCCTCCCTCATCATCATATATGGTTATTAAGTCGAACAAGGGGTTAAGTACACTTGTCCTACCTATTTTCCTCGCTATCTCAGGCTGGGTTGAAATCCCCCCTGGTGATATGATCTGTGGTGGTGGAACTTCATGGTTTCCTGGCCCGGTGATTTCTTCAAGATGTATTGGATCTAGGCCACTTGGCTCTACTATGCTTTCAATTGGGTCATCAATGGGAATCCTCGACATCTCTACCAGATCAGGGTCATTCTACAACTGATCAATGATTCTTTGTGCCCCTTCTAGAAAGATAAATCCCCTTCTTTGTGCCTCTGTAGTCTCCGTCGCTCTGATTTCTTCCCTGGCTTTGAGGGCCTCTTGAGCCGACTACTCTATTTTCTCCACATGTTCATCCATGCTCATGGCCTTGAACCTAGTCATATTTGGGTTGGCCATCCTCTGTACTACCTCCTCCCAATCCTGAGCGCATTATGTGAAAATTTCATCCTCAAATTTATCATGCGCATATGGCCAACAGGATGATACCTGTGAAGCATGTTGGAGGACCATGCCTTTAGGGTCATGCTTACAGAATCAACCTATCAAGAACCTGAATTCAAGTTGGCTCAGCCCTTCTTGTTTTGCTTGACCAGTGTCCTTTACCAAGTAAAACCCCACATGGAAACCATAGGGTATGAAAGCCTGCTTCTTGTCCTTGACTAGTGTGGCATTATAGCCCTACAGGATAGTTTGATAGCATATTTCTCCCACAATGAGCCGGTCTGGGATGTGAGCGGGTAGTAGATGTGGCGCTCTGGTGGCCCAAAACACCCTGATATAGGTTGAGCGTTCATCTAAATACCAGTGACCTACCTTCACTACCATTTTCTTGGCTGCTGTGGATAATATTGGGATATCCTTTTTAAATATAATAAAATGAATACGAGCAATAAATTCATCACAAATGAGCACATAGGATATTTGTACATGTTCTCCCAGAGTATGCTAAAATAAACTTGAATAGGGAGCTCCACAACATGCCAGCTTAAATTCATGCTGACGAAGACGTTTCTCGCATAGATAACATCGAGCAAGTACGAGGCCATGTGGAAAGTGGGTGCTTCCCCTTCTTTCGGCGTCTAAGCCTGTTGTACACAGGTGCTCAATTGTTTGGAAATTATCGCTCCCCAGTTGAAGATTCTTCCGGAGATTGCCACACTGTATGCCAAGGGCATTCATGCTTCTGTAAACTTGGAACAGTCCTTCTTTCCATATAGTCAACAGATGAGAGCCATCAAGTAAATGTATGTCTCCCTCAGGTTGACTGTCCCATACTAGCCATAGATCCGGTTTGTAAAATTTTTGTCCTCCTTCCACCACGAGGCCATCAACTGGCCGGTGTCGTATAATTCCTAGAAATTCACCAAGAAGTTTGTGTTTATCTGCTCCTCTGGGTCTCTAATCTTGTAGTGATTTTGAACTTCTGTCGGGAGGAAAAATATGACACACCCGTCATTCTCATTGTTGTTCAAGAACTTCTGCACGTTTGTGTGGTTGATTAGCCACTTCAAAACTTCTATTCAAGGGAAAATCGGGGTTTTGATTGCTACCATGTGAAAATATGACCGTTGGATATTTGGGAATACCTGGTCATCGAGCTCCCTTACATCCATGTCGCTATGTGGGATACACTTCGGGTACTCCTCCCGGTTGATTTTGTTGAAAAGGTCCCCCCACTGTGGGAGCATTACTTTGGATTCGGTGCTTTCTTTTGTATCATTGAAGATCAGAGGTTGGACAAAGGCTTTCTTTCTTGAGGTTTTTATGTCCGGCTCTACCCTGGGAGTGTACTCCAACTGCCTCGC
Source organism: Picea glauca (assembly GCA_000966675.3). NCBI lineage: Eukaryota > Viridiplantae > Streptophyta > Pinopsida > Pinales > Pinaceae > Picea > Picea glauca. The sequence continues at coordinate 255,712 of JZKD02S1656904.1, forward strand.
AGTACCAAGAGAAGAACCTTCACCTGTTTCAACTTCATTTATCTTGGGTGCCCTTGGCGAGTGTCTGGTGGTTGGATTTCTCGGTGGCATTTTACCTACAACTATATTATAGTTAGAGACCGTGTAAGAAATTAAATGCATATATAAATCATGACCGTCGAATTGACAAACTTGAACACATACCACTGCTGCTTGTTTAACCAGGTTTTGATAATTTGAGGATTAGCACAGTCTCGAGATGCTTTCTTTGCTTCTTTGGATGCTCTAGAATTTGAACTTGTGCACAGAATGAAATTGTTCAAGGTCGTTCTAGATATTTAAACATGGATGAAATTACCTTGTCGCATCAACCATTCAATTTGGGTTATGAGTGTAGTTCTATTAAATCTTTTGCCAAACCTTCAAAGACGTTTAAAATTAAATTTGATTGTAGGTTGACGGCATGGGCGCGGGTTGTAACATGGCCTATTGGTGATTTCAAATCATTGTTTTTCAATCGATGCACAGGGTAGAAACACATGTGGGATGAAGCATTAACTAGTTTATTGAATACCAAAATCTGATCGTATCTTGTGTCAAAAACATTCCATCGTTTCGTTAGTCCAGCTGGTGAGTCGGGGGTCGGGGTTCTTCTTTGAACAATTTTTGTTGATATCTTCTTGCAAAAGCTCCAATGTCAAATGATCATTCTGTAATGAGATGACATGGCAAGGCTGACCTAGAGGTGTGACTAAGACATAGGAAACCTTAAGATGACTCGATACGAAACTAGGTCATATGACACCCTTACGTGATAAAGACATGTGGAACTTGAGACCAACATCTTCAATTACTCGTGTTAATCAAAATAGAGACTTTCTTTAAGATACACGTTCTAAAACTTGATCCTATCTTTCAGATGCCGAAAAGTATCAAGGATCGGCGATCGACGATAAACCTACCCAAGTGCTCCTAGATCGAATCTCTCGAAAAAGTCCCAATCCCAAAAATGTATCGCGGATTTGTGATCGGCGATATGCTTAGCACAGACAAAACGGTTGTTTTAACCCTTATATATTTCCCTGACCCTGAGAAAGTGCATCGATCATCAACTATCGCTTGAAACTTCGTGGAGAATAACTCACGCAAACTAACTCCACCTTCTGCTGATGTCGATGGTGCATCGACGATCGACGATCGACGATTAGTGTAACTGTGTGGCCACTTATCTGCTTGAATTTTATTGATGTCGAACACAAGCGCGTTAGGTCCAAAGTTAGATACATATTATTAGTTAGGATGTCAAGTTATTTTCGACACAAGGTTTCATATAACAAGTTCAAACACTCTGAATTTATTGTTAAGAGTCATGAAAACAAAACAAAATAAACCATCCCCCCATGTGAACTGAATTTATACAGTAAAAGAAAACAAGTTGTACCCAAAAAGTGATAAAATTTCATAAGGCTTTTAGGGTGTGTTGAGAAATCAACAACTGGCGATTTACTGGGAGAAAACAAAATCTTTGTTCCTTCCCCGGTCTTAGTTGATGCAGAAGTTGGTTAAGTACCTAAATGGTTTTTCTTTTATCAGAGTCTCTCCTATTCTTGCATTTATAATTCCCCCGGTTCATGACTCCAGGTCTTGCCATGGGGTTTAAACCTTTATTCCACCTTCATTCCTCTTGACCATGACCCATGCCCCATTTTGACAAGAGTCGAGTAAATAATTCACTGGCACCATGCCTTTTAGTTATCATTATTTACTTGTTGCGGTGTTGCTTCGCTGCCAGTGAGTGTCCATAGCCCCAACAGAGTCACCCCGATGTCACAGACCTTGCTCCGTTGCCAGTGAGCGTCCATAGTCCTGGCAGAGTTATCTTCATACCCTCTCTGACTTCATGCTCATTTGATATAATTGATTTATTTTCGGCAGAGATGCCCTGAGCGAGTGGGAGAGTAGGACGTTTGTTATCTACAAGATGAGATGATTAAGGTGAAATTTTCCCTAGCTCTGTCTTGAGGTACATGTGGTCCTTTCCAAATTACCATCTTTCCCTTTAGCTTTTACCAGACCACCAGGCGGACACTTCATTGCTTTCCAAGGTTGTTTATTCGCAAAGATTAGATACAAAACTCTTTTCAGAAAACACAGTTTGCCCAATGTTTATTGTGTTGCATGTAAGCATGAGTCATGAACAGAGTTTGGTACACCGTATTGATTAAGGTCAACCAATGCCTTGCGAAACACAACCTTAAAGCAAAAAAATACCACACAAAAGAAAATCAGAAATAAAGGACTCCGCAATCAGCCTACCTAACACCTACAAAATAAAATAACATGAAAACACACACATTTGTTTTTTTAACAGAAATATTGTTTTAGGGCTTGGCCATTCACCGGGACGACATCGATTCCCCCCCTAAGATTTTTCAACTGATATGTGCCTACCCCAAGTTTCTTGGCTACCTGGAAAGGTCCGAGCCATAGATTCTGAAACTTTGAATGTTTTTCCTTTGGTTCATTTGCTCTATCCCATTTCAGGAATAATTCTCCTACTTCAAAACTCTTCTCTCTCGCCTTCTTCTTGTCAAACCATCTTTTAACTATCTGATTATAAGCGATGAAATTTGATTTTTCTTTCTCCCTTTCTTCTTCCAGCATGAGGAGGGTATCAATTCTCTGTTGAATAACTGATGCGGGTTGTCCTCTAGATCCCTGAGCAGGTTGAAGAGATGGAAGGTATAGCCCGTTCGGGGGAATGGCTTCTTGTCCATATACTAGAAAGTATGGGGAGTTCCCTATATCTTCCTTGGGTGTTACTCTATTGGCCCATAAGGCATTATGAAGTGCACTATGCCAATTCCTCTAATTGTCTGCAACTATTTTCTTCAAGATCCTCACTAGATTCTTATTGGTTGATTCTTCCACTCCATTCCCCTATGGATAGTAGTTTGTAGAGTATATGATTATGATTCCTTTATCTAGGGAAAAATATGTTAGTAGGGCGGAAGAAAAATAAGCAACATTATCAAAAAAAATAATGGAAGGCACACCAAGCCTTGTGATCAGTTGTTGTTCTATGAATTGGATTACCACCTTTTCGTTCACGTGAGTCAGAGGGATGGCCTCTACCCATTTCGTGAAATAGTCCGTCGTGGTCAGTATGTATCTATGTTTCTTTGAATAACTCGTGGTAATCTCTTCTATGACATCCAATTCCCATTGTTCGAATGGTCTTGATATGGCCACTGGCTGGAGTGGGACAACTGCTCTCTTTTCCCTCCCTGCACTTATTTGACAAGTTTTACAGTTTCTAGCATACGTATGAGAATCCCTAAACAGAGTAGGCTAGCAATAGTCAGCTCTCATTATCTTGTGAGTGGTGGTATTCCTTGCAAAGTGTCCACCTATAGGACCATCATGTAGCTCCTTCATAACCTTATCCGCGTCTTCACGTTCGATACTTATCAACAATACCCCATCATAATTTACGTGGAACAACACCAAATTTATGAGGCGATATCTTACCGATGCTGAAAAGTATCAAGGATAAACAATTAGCGATAAAACTACCCAAGTGATCCTAGATAGACTCTCTCGAAAAAGTCTCGATGCCAAAAATGTATCAGGGATCGACGAACGACGATATGTTTATCGCAGATAAAATGATTGTTTTAACCCTTCTAGATTTCCTCGACCCCGAGAAAGTGCATCGGTCATTGCCTATCGCTTGAAAATTCATGGTGAATAACTCATGCAAACCAACTCTGCCTTCTTCCTTCTGTCGATGGTGCATTGACGATTCGTGATTAGTGTAACTGTGTGGCCACTTACCTGCTTGAATTTTACCGACGCGGAACACAAGCGCGTTAGGTGCAAAGTTAGCTACAGATTCTTAGTTAGGATGTCAAGTTATTTTAGGCACAAGGTTTCATCTAAACACATCAAACAATCTGAAATGATTGATAAGAGTCATGAAAACAAAACAAAATAAACCATCCCCCCATGTGAACTGAATTTAGACAATAAACGAAAACAACTGCTACCCAAAAAGTGATAAAATTTCATAAGGATTTTAATGTGTGTTGAGCGCTCAACAGGTCCCTATGAGAAGAGTGCCCAGTCCCCAACTGTTACTCCTAAAAATACCACATCTCGAGAAATTCTCCAATGGACCATCCAACTATGAAATTTACCAACTGTAGTTCCAACGACGGAGGAGAAAAGAATCCCCCTTCGGAAAAAATTGAGAGCTCGCACAAGCTTCCTCTGAGAAAGAAGAGGAATAATGTTGTGCAAGAGGAAGAAGACCATCGCATAGAAAATGGCATCAACAAATTCTCTCTTGAAGACATGGAGCTCCAGGTGGACAACAAGAAAATGTTTCCCACCATTGATCATCCAGGAAACACGGTCCATCAAAATTCATCATTAGAGATCATTGAGAATGAAATTTTCAATGAAGAAGAATCATTTTCTTTTCAGAGCGTTGTCTTTGACAAGGAATCCAAGAAATTGATTATTGAAAAAGGTGATAAGAATAATAATAAAGGAAAATCTCGTTCAGAGGTTGACCTACGAGATATGTGGCCGTCCCATATTTCTAAAATTCACAGAGCAACTGGGGATGCTCTGGATGATGCCATCGGTGGTCTAGAAGCAGAAAACACGAAGTTGAAAGAAAGGATCAAGGAACTGGAAGATGCTTTAATGCCTCTTCCACTTCTATCCAGTCCTTTGACAATAGTCAAACCCACCACACCCGCTGCTAAATTGAAAGGATATTCAAGCCTACTTACATTATCCAATAGCTATGTAGAGAGAAATATTAAGAAAAGAATGGCATTGATCACAGAGGCATGGGAGGTCTTGAAAAACATTGTTTCTTTTGGCTCGAGGGTTCATGCCTTCCATGAATATTTGCAAGATGACCCGAAGAATGAAAAAGTTTTTTACCTTGATGTTGTACTACCTTTTTGAAACAAAGTTTCCAAAGTGACAGAACTAAAGAGAGGAGAGGAGGATCTTCCCTCCCCAAGTCAGATAAAATAGTTGAATGCATGCTATAAAGAAAAGATAAAAAATTTGAATAATATTGTTCAAGCATGCAGCCAAGCTATATTAAAGAGGGAATAACTATTCAAGAAGCTCATGAACATAGACCTACCCGGTGGTACTAACGAAGTACAATACCCCAAACTAATTCTCAACTCAATGTTCCTAACAAAGCAACAATTTGACGAACAAGTTGAGATTTTTAAAAGGGTCTCAGTTGAAAAGTTCTATGGTATACTTGAATATGATGAGGGTGGCATAGACAATTGGCTAGTGGACTACTCTATGAAGAATTAGGACATTGAGGAAGCATTACATGGTATTTCCCTTGATTTGAGAGACTTGGAGGGCGAGTTGTTCAACATGAAAATTTGGCATGAGATTAACATGGAACCAATGAAAAGTTATATTGAAAAATGGTTCAAGAAAGCGATCGACAAATTGACCAATGAGGGGAAAGAAATAGTTGAGATTGTTCCTCTAACTGTTAATGAAGAAAATAAAAGGACACCAACAAGCAAGTGAAGAAACGAGAGACCATCATAGTAAGTTTATGCTAATCACATATTTCTTTCTTTATCAGTTCCTTCATCCAATTACTTCGCTTCTTTGACTAGAAAGGTTTAACCGAAGTCTGGTAACTTCTCTTTTTCTTATTTCCAGGTCTTTCTGTTATTTTACCTCCCATCATCCTCCTCCTACAAGCTTTGTTATTGTGAATATTTTCTTTATGGTCTGCAAGATCCCCAATCCTATTCATTAGGATAAACAAATTTTAAATTTCAAAGAATATGTAACAGACTATATTTTTTAGAAATTTTAAGAGAGCTATTTCAGGATCAGTTTTGACTGTTCTTTGTAACTCTGAGTTTTGAGTATAAAGTATTTGAGATTGATCTATCATTATATTTATTTGAGTTGCCCATGTGTCTACTCTGTTAAAGTTCTCTTATGCATGCAGATCATCTTCTTTTTATTTTTATGTGATCATAAATATTTAGTTTAACTATGATGGATGTGAGGAAATTTTTCTTATCTATTTTAAATGTATGAAATGTGTGGTTCTTGGTCCTTTCTCAGGAACTTTCTTTAAAAAGAAAAGAAAACATTTCCCTTTATCTTTCTTGCATTTTTTTATATTTCTTTTATTACCACGACGAACTTCTACAAAGTCTCATATTCTTAAGACCTAGAGTCCCACGAAAATTTTAAATTAAAGAAGAGTACCACCTCTATAAAAACAAGGGGGGATTTCCATCCTTGTGAGTTTTTCATTTCGGTCCTAACGGATTCAAGCATAAAAAATTGGGGAATGAACTGAAATTTGGAACCTGGTCTAGCATTTTTTGAAAAATATATGACTTTGCCCCAGGCTTATCAGCCCCACCTAGAAATTGGATTGAACAATCAACAAAGCATTTTACACCAACTATACAATATGGTAATAATGACAACCGAGACCTATGAATAATTAGAAAGGTCCTGGCAGATCTTAGTCCAAGAAGAAGAAAGAGAAATCCTCCAGAGACAAAGGAGAGATGAGTGACAAGACCGAAGAAACCAAAGGCTAACTAGAGCATCATAAGGACAAGGTTAGGATTGAATATGGACAAATACAAAGGACCCACTACCAAAAGTAAAAGTAAGTAACTATGTATTTTAATAAGTGAAAACCATATTCCTGGAACCTCTCCGGATATGGCAGAAAGAAATTAACAACCACGAGAAGAACCTCATATGGAGAGACAAGGAGGTGGAAGAGATCCTCCAAGAAGTCAAGAAAATCAAAGAATAATTAGAGATTCCCCTTTGAATCTTCTAGGCGAGCAACATGATCTCCCTGTTCTCCCTAAGGGTACCTTAAAGGAATTTTCTAGAGACAGAGCAATTGATGCAAAGATGCACCTTCACTTATTTCTTGATGTTTTTCATTTTCATCATGTTGAATATGACGATGTCATGGTAAGGCTATTTCTACAAACCTTATCAGGAAGAGCGTACGAATGGTATACGACATTACCTAGTAGATAAATTCATTCGTTTAATGATTTCGAAGCCATGTTCCTGAATATGTTCTCTCCTCCAATTGCTTATCATACCCTTCTCACTGATTTCACCTAGATTGGTTTGAGGAAGAATAAAAGAATATGAGATTTTAATCTCAGGTTCAATAAAACCTTGAGTAAGATTCGAGAAGATAAAATACCAAATGACCCAGTCGTACTCAGTTGTTATAAGAATGCAATGCCCCTAAATGTGAAATATGCTATCAGAACATCCCAGATGGATACATTGGAGGAATCAATGACTAAGGCCACGAAGATGGAAGAAATTATGATTAAAACGGGTGCCGACCCTGACATTATACTGGGAAAAGTACAAAGGCAGCTGGGAGGATTAAGTATTGATAATCAAGGAGCCTCCAATTCAAGAAAAAATGAATAATTCAAGCCACAACCAGCCCAAAATCAAACAATTGGAGGAGGGTTTTTCAAGGGAACCATACCAGATGTGAAAGTAGACCCCGTGGCGGCACAAGAAACTAAGAAAAGAATTGAAATTGCACAAATGAATAGAAATATCAAGCAAATGCAGAATGAGATAACCAGACTAATAAGGGGGGATAATTATGTGGAAAATCCAAGAATTTCGGTCCCAGAGAAAAGAAGGAACCCTCCCCAAGAAAATAGAGTAAGGTTTGAAAACACGGATAATCCGTAAATACCAAGGGTTCCCAGGAAACCTACTCCCAATGCAGTTTTTATGGATGATGTATATGATGAGCAAATACTTAAGAAAGAGAACTATTACTCACTTGATGAAAGTTTTGAAACTGTACATATGGACAGATGTAAGACATCCATGTATATATTTTAAGAAGGAAACAACGACCCCAACTCGCAATAAAATGTTGCCTAGACAAGAGGATTTGTAAATAGATCCAAGAATAAGAATGATTCTAAAAAAGAAAACCAAAAAGACAAAGAAAAAATAAATGAGAAAAGGGAAAATGAGAAAGTGACGGATAACATTGGAAGTAAAAAGAAACACCTGACGTCAAGCTCCACTCAGATGACATACAATGTTGTAGAGGACTTAAGTAAATTAAGGATAACTCTGCCTTTTACAAAAGTGGTGAAGATTCTCCAACAAAGGGAAAACATTTTGAGATTGTTAGATGATCCGTCTAAAAAAGAAGAAGTTGTTGCTACCAATCCTAAACAAAGGCAGAACCAATCAACCACCAAGATGAGACGAAAAATTCCTCCCTTTTATATTTCAATTGAAAATCATGATGTTGCACTTCATAATTGTTTAGTTGACACTGGCGCGACCAATAATATCATGCCACTAGTGGTCATGGAGGCATTGGGAATGAACTATACCAAATATTATGAAACTGGTGAAAGTATATATGCAATTGATTCTAGAAAAGTGCCAATTTATGGAGAAATCAAGGACTTTTATGCTTGGATCAAAACCGCCCACCATATTATTATAGTTTTCAATATTATTGTGGTATAAATTCCTCTGGCATATGGAGTTGTTCTTGGAAGAGATTGGTCATCCATGATCAGGGGATATATAATGAATGATGGAAGTTGCATGATGTTGCCAGGCAAAGAAGGAGTAATGATTAAGGTGCCCCGTGAACCCAGGAAACCCTTCTCTTTCAAAAATAAATAAAATGAGTTAATGGAAGATTATATAGACGTCAAAATTGGAAATTATGCTATCCTAGACATGGAACATAGTGAAAGCCTAGAGAAAGTGCAAGATGTAGCGAATCAAAAGTATATGCTTGAAGGTTATTGGAGGATGCCATTCGATGGAGATTTTTTGAGCTCCAGGAGTGGAGTTGGAAGTGTATTTGTGATTCCAAGTAAGATTATGCATCCACATGCTATCAGATTGGAATTTGCATGTACTAATAATGAGGCAAAATATGAGGCTTTGATTCAGGGGATGATTCTTGCACAAGAAATGAAGATCGAACATCTAATTGTGACTAGCGACTATGAGTTGGTGATTAATCAGATCACCTAGAGGTATAAAATCAACAAGGAAAGACTCAAGTTATATTTCAAAATAGTTAACGAATTGATGGAATCTTTCAGCTCTTTCAACATTTCCTTCATTCCAAGGGACAAGAATCAGAAGGAAGATTCATTGGCCTTGGTAGCCTCATTGTCAAACCTAGATGATATACAAAGAAAAAAACACTTTTTCAAGTAGAAAGAGCATTCTGACCTTCTTTACCCAATAACATGGAATATTTTCAAGTGTTTGAGAATGATGAACAGTTGGAATTTTTTTTGTTGAATGATGATGATGATGAAGACAATCACATGTCTGTTGTCCTGAAATATTGTATACAATATGAATCTATTTTTACAAAAGATGATCATGCTAGGAAACTCCTGGAAGAAATTTCACTTAGAAAGGTGCAAGAAACAAGAAAGCTCAACATTGGAACTGACAGTTCCCCAAAATATGTCAATTTGAGAGTTGATGCACCATTGAGGAAGTTGATCAATATGTGGCATTATTTAAACAATATATTGATGTGTTTGCATGGACCTATGATGATTTGAAAGCTTATGAAAAAACAACATTTCAACATATCATTCCTTTGAGAGAAGAAGCAAAGCTGGTCAAACAAAAAATAAGGATGATGAACCCCAAATTGAAACCTTTGGTAAAGATTGAGTTGGAGAAATTAAAGAAGTCCGGAATAATATACCCCATTAGACATTCTGATTGGCTTTCAAACCCTGTGATAGTAAGAAAGAAGACCAGGGAAATCTGGATGTGTGTGTATTTCATGGATCTTAACAAAGAAAGCCTAAAGGATAACTATCCTTTACCTAACATGGAGTTTCTTCTCCAGCAAGTCACGGGATCAACTTGTATGTCCATGTTGGATGGTTTCTGTGGATATAACCAAGTCTTGGTTGCTGAGGAAGACAGAGAAAAGACAACATTCATAACATTGTGGGAGAGATATGCATATTCTAGGATGCCCTTTGGTTTGAAGAATGTTGGATTCACATTCCATAGGGACATGGATCATGCATTTAGTGGTTTGATAAGAAAATTCATGGCAGATTATAAAGATGAATTGACAGTGCATTCAAAAACAAGGGGAGATCATATCCATCACTTGAGAAAAGTTTTTGATAGATGCAGATTATATGGTGTCTCTCTAAATCCAAAGAAATGTTTATTTGTTGTAACTCAAGGTAAACTATTGGGTCATATTGTGTGCAAAGACAGGATTTATATAGATCCAGAAAGATTTAAAGAAATAAATGAACTCAACCCCCCATCATCTAAGAAAGGAGTTCAATCATTTTTCAGAAAGATCAATTTGTGTGAAGGTTTGTCCCTGACTATGCAAGTATTGTGAAGCCAATCAATTTATTGTTGAATAAGGAGTAGAGGTTTGAATGGACAATGGATACTCAAGAAGATTTCAATAATATCAAAATAGGGATCACTGCAACTCCTGTCCTCATTAGCCTAAATTTTCAAAGGGATTTCATCATCTATTCGTTCGCTACAGAAACAATTGTTTCCTCTATTATTACTCAGAAGAATACCAAGGGTGAAGAAATCCCAATCAGTTTCATGAGAAAAACCCTTCATGATTATGAATTAAGGCATTCAGAGTTGGAAAAGCAAGCCCTAGCTCTTGTGAAAGCGGTGGCGCATTTTCGCACGTACATACTAAATTCCCATGTCATTGCTTATGTTCCATCCTCGTCAGGAAAGATGTTGTTGAATCAACAATTAAGAAAAGGAAAATGGGCTAACTGGTTGGCAAAGATCCAAGAATACGATATTGAAATTAAACCTTTAAAGGTTGTCAAAGGACAAGGTTTATGCAACCTCATCGCAAATAGTGATTATGTGGATGAAATGATTTCAATTTTAGTAGGAGAACCATTGGCTGATTCAGAATGGTATGGAGATATTGTATTCTACTTGAGGTCCAGGAAGTTTCCAGTAACCATGAACCCTAAAGAGCGAAGAACATTGAAGATGAAGGAAAATCAATATGTGTTGATTGTTGATATACTATTCAAAAGGAACTATGATGGTATATTACTCAGATGTGTTGATGAAAACAAATCCCAAGAACTAATGAGAGAATTCCATGAAGGAATATGTGGTGGAAATTTTTCACCCACTGCAACCTCCCATAACATAATAAGAGTTGGATTTTATTGGCCATCCATTTTCAGAGACTCATATGCTACAATATGGAAGTGTGTATCATGCCAACAATTTTCAGGGAAAATGAAGAGATCCGTGATGTCGTTACAACCCATAATTGTAGAACAACCATTCTCTCAATGGGGACTCGATGTCATCAGGCCAATAAATCCAAAGTCGAGCAAGGGACACATGTATATCCTAATCGCTACAGATTATTTTACAAAGTGGCCTGAGGCAGTGCCATTAAAAGGGGTCGATTCTGAAGAGTTAATTAAGTTCCTCAAAGACAATATTTTGTCAATATTCGGTGTCCCAGATAAGTTTATCACCAATAATGGTTCATTTTCATTGGTTCAAAGTATATATAACTCTGTGGAGAATATGGAATTATTATGGGGAAATCATCAAACTATTATCCACAAGGGAATGGTCTTGCAGAATACACCAATAAGATGCTCATTCAAATATTGAAGAAAACTATTGACAAAAACCAAATGAATTGGAATTTGAAGTTGACTGATGCATTGTGGTCAAGCAGAACAACTCCAAAGGACAACACTGGGATGCCCCTGTATACATTGGTTTATGGGAAAGAAGTGAAAATTCCAATTAGCCTCGAGCTCAATTCCTTGACTTTCATGGTTAATACAAAAGATGCAGAAGACAATTCACCTATCCAAAGGAGAATCAACCTGTTGTTGAAATCATAGGAAGAACAAAGTAAGGCCCTGAATAGAACCTCTCAGAGACAACAAAGTATCAAAAGATATTTTCACCAGAGTGCAACTGTAAAGAATTTTCAGAAGGGAGAATTGGTGCTACTCTAGAACAAAGCCAAGGAGGAACCATCTATGCACACCAAATTCGAGGCTCTCTAGATTGGACCATACATTGTCGAAACGATCCTGGGTTTTAATTCCTATATGCTCCAAGACATGAAGGGTCAAAGGTTAATGATGCCTATCAACAAGCAACATTTCAAAGGTTTCTTCACCTAAAACTTTCTCATTTCCCTTGTACATAAATTTATTTTTCAGTTTGTATATTCTTACCTTTGGCTCCATAGCCCAATGGACAAAAGCACCTGGTCATAAATATTATGGATTCTTGACAACCCACAGGGTGTTATCATCCCACAGTTGGAGCTAGTTGTTGAGATCGATTCCTGCTTCCAAAATTTCCCTCCCCTTTCTATTTTCCCAACTTCTTTTTTCCATTTCTTCTCCCTCTTCTATACTTTCCTTCATTCCCCTTTCTTTTCTCCTTTCTCTTTTCCCTTTCTAGTTACTATACTTAGCTTTTTTTCAAAAAATCGGCGGGTTCACGGGTTGGTGGACTCACGGATCCTCACCTCCACCCATATTCCCATATCATGAGTTCGACTAACCATAGTGTTATTATGTACTTAACTATTTTTACAACCGCAGGTTCAAGCTTTCATATTCCAAGTTCTGCGATATCCATTTTTCACCCAAGCACCCTTGATATACATTATGACCGTCAGACTTGCCATGGATACCAAACTCCTAAGTATCTCATTTTTCCTATTGAGTCTGACCAATCGCAGTGTAACACTTAGCCTATTTTTTATTGTTCCCAACCGTGGGTTCGTAGGTTCCTGGGCTGGTGGGTTCACAAAAGTTTCCAAATTCAAATTTCTCTCGTCCATCTCCACCACCTTCACGCTTTTCCAAATACACATTTAGTATGGTTTAATTATAATAACTGATCATGCAGGTTCCATAAAAAACAATATTAAAAAGCGAATGGATTGAAGGGATTTTCCATTAAGTTGCATTAAAGCACGAATTTCTAAAGGTTATATTATTGTTATCTCTCTCAAAGGATTCATTTCAAGTATTATCAAGTTAAAAGAACACTCTCGTCAACCTATGGCAGCAACAACTTGACAACAGTTCTGCATTGATACTTTGAATATTTTTGGGCATGAAGACCAGAACTTTCAGTGGTCCAGAGTGTCTTCTTATTATTCATCTCCTACTGCTCAAAAAGAAGTGATCTGGACGTCTGGAATTGTGCATGCAGGGTGTGTCCCTGAAGTATTCAATTGCAAAGAGCTGGTTGCATGGTGTATTGAGAAATACATACCGAGTCAGTTGATTATTCAACTTCAAGACCATTCCCCCATCTATCTTTCACCACAAGTGTTTCGTAAGATGTTGAAACTTCCAGAGCTAACACTTACTTTCAAAGGAGAGGATTGCAAAGATTTCCTAAAAAGACATGATAATGGCCTGGACCTCTTTCCTGAGTTCTTGGAGAATCCAACGGATATCCTAGAAGACATTACTAGGATTCAGGTCAACTCATTTAAAAATCCCTTTCGAGAAATCACTTGGTTGTTTACCAGGCTGACAGGCCAAGAAAGTACCACCAATATTTCCCACATGATTCTTTACATTTTATATTTTACAGTTAAAGAGCAAGCTATTTTCGATTGGGGAAAATTGATTTCCATTGAAATCTCCTCCCAATTGTCACAGTACAATAAAGACAAGAAATTATTCAAGGCTTCTTATTTGGTGTTTGCGATAACATATTGTTGTCAATTTCCAAAATTGTCTATCTATAAGAGGGTGAACTGTGAACTTGACCTAGTTACCTTCTGGTACCAAGCATTATGGAGACACAAATCTTCTTTGCATTTTTATGAAGTTTACAATGATTTCGCTTCAGTGTTCAAAGAACTATTATTTGGAAAAGATACCCCCAGGATATCCGACCAGGAAAATAAATTCTTTGCATTTTTATGAAGTTTACAATGATTTCACTTCAGTGTTCAAAGAACTATTATTTGGAAAAGATACCCCCAGGATATCCGACCAGGAAAATAAATTCTTGGATAAAAAAGGGACGTTAGAATAGATGGAAAATCACAATGTTGTAAGGATTTTTTGTTCCAAGGAAATCCCTCTTTTCTTCCATACCACGTATTTGATAAAATGTTTATCACATAAGTGGCAAGGCAGTATAATTTCTGGCTACACTTTTTCCATGAGAAACGAAAAAAGCAATTCATACCCTTGCCTTGGAAAATTGGAGACTTTATATTCAGGAATATAAAAAAATTGATGAGTTTGCGAACCACTTCCACAATGTGAACCTAAAATATGTTGAAAGGATAAATGAGTTTGACCCTAACAAAATTTTCACAGAACATATGCTGACAGTTGGATTCAGAAATTCATTTATCCATACTATTCTGAGTGAACAAGAAGATAACAACTTAGGCGCTCCTTCTCACAATGCTAGTGATTTGGAAGAAATACTTAGTACTAATGAGTTTTACAAGAAGGAAAGGGTCCCAATGAGAAGAGCGCCTAGTCCCCAACTGTTACTCCTAAAACTGCCACATTTTGGAGCAATTCTCCAATGGCCCACCCAACTAGGAAAGTTACCAACAATAGTTCCAATGGCGGAGGACAAAAAAATCCCCCTTCGGGAAAAATTGAGAGCTCGCACAAGATTCCTTTGAGAAAGAAGAGGAAGAATGTTGTGCAAGAGGAAGAATACCATTGCATAGAAAATGAAATCAACAACTTCTCTCTTGAAGACATGGAGCTTGAGGCAGACATCAAGAAAAATTTTCCCACCATTGATCAACCAGGAAACACAGCCCATCAAAATTCATCATAAGAGACAATTGAGAATGGAATTTTCAATGAAGAAGAACCATTTTCTTTTCAGAGTGCTATCTTTGACAAGGAATCCAAGAAATTGATTATTGAAAAAGGTGATATGAAGAATAAGAAAGGAAAATGTCATTCAGAGGTTGACCTAAGAGATATGAGGCCTTCCCAGATTTCTAAAATTCATAGAGCAACCGAGGATGCTCTGGATGACCCCATTGGTGGTCTAGAAGTAGAAAACATGAAGTTGAAAGAAAGGATCAAGGAACTGGAAGACGCCTTAATGCCTCTTCCACTTCTAGCCAGTCCTTTGACAATAGTCAGACCCACCACACCCACTGCTAAATTGAAAGGATATTCAAGCCTACTTACATCAACCAGAAGCTATGTAGAGAGAAATATTAATAAAAGAATAGCATTGATCATAGAAGCATGATAGGTCTCGAAAAATATTTTTTCTTTTGGCTCGAGGGTGCATGCCTTCCATGAGTATTTTCAAGTTGACCTGAATAAAGAAGAAGGTTTTTACCTTGATTTTGTACTACCTTTTGGGAAAAAAAAATCCAACATGACAGAACTAAGGAGAAGAGAGGAGGATCTTCCCTCCCCAAGTCTGATAAAACAATTGAATGCATGCCAGAAAGAAAAGATAAAAAATTTGATTAATATTGTTCAAGCATGGAGCCAAGCTATATCAAAGAGGGAATAACTATTCAAGAGGCTCACAAAAATAGACCTAGTTGGAGGTACTAATGAACTACAAGACCCCAAACTAATTCTCAACTCAATGTTCCTAACAAAGCAATAATTTGACGAAAAAGTTGAGATTTTTAAAGGGGTGTCAGTTGAAAAGTTCTATGGTATACTTGAATATGATGAGGGTGACATAGAAAATTGGCTAGTGGACTACTCTGTGAAGAATCAAGACATTGAGGAAGCATTACATGGTATTTCCCTTGATTTGAGAGACTTGGAGGGCGAGTTGTTCAACATCAAAATATGGCATGAGATTAATGTGGCACCAATGAAAAGTTATATTGAAGAATGATTCAAGAAAGCGATCAACAAATTGACCAACGAGGGGTAAGAAACAGTTGATATGGTTCCTGTAACCGTTAATGAAGACAATAAAAGGACACCAGCAAGCAAGTGAAGACACGAGAGACCATCATAGTAATTTTATGCTATTCACATCTTTCTTTCTTTATCAGTTCCTTCATTCAGTTACTCCGTGTCTTTGACTAGAAAGGTTTAACCGAAGTCTAATAACTTCTCTTTTTCTTCTTTACAGGTCTTGATTTTCTTTTACTGCCCATCATCCTCCTTCTACAAGATTAATTATTGTGTATATTTTCCTTAAGGTCCACGGGAGCCCCAATCCCAGTCCTTAGGACAAACAAATTTTAAATTTCAAAGAATATGTAACAGACTATATATTTTTTAGAAATTTCAAGAGAACTATTTCAAGATCATTTTTTACTATGCTTTGTAACTCTGAGTTTTGAGTAAAAGTATTTGAGATTGATCTATCATTATCTTTATTTGATCTTTCCATGTGTCCACTCTGTTAAAGTTCTCTTGTGCATGTGGATCATCTTCTTTTTATTTTTATGTGATCAAAAATCTTTAATTTAACTATGATGGATGTGAGGAAATTTTGCTTATTTGTTTTAAATGTATGAATTGTGTGGTTCCTGGTCCTTTCTCAGGAAATTTCTTTAAAAGGAAAACAAAAAATTTCCCTTTATCTTTCTTGCAATTTTTATATTTCTTTGATTACCACGATAAACTTCTACAAAGTCCCATATTATTAAGACCTAGAGTCCCATGAAAATATTAAATTAAAGAGGAGTACCACCTCTATAAAAATGTAGGGGGGTTTACATCCTCGTGAGGTTGTTGTTTTGGTCCTAACGGATTCAAGCGTCAACAGATCATCAGTTCCCATCGAATGGAAAAGATCCTCAAAAAAGGCCATTCCAACATTATTTCCCAACTCAATTCCATTCAAGCAGTTGAGACACCATCTGTGCATCCTGACCTCCAATCTATACTTTGTAAACACCACACAATTTTTCCATTCCTCATGGCCTTCCCCCTTCCTACGATGTTCATTATCATTCCATTCCTCTAGTCCCAGGCAGTCTTCCTCCCAATGTTCGCCCGTATCATCATCCCTTTGCCCAGAAGAAGGAAATTGAGAAAATTGTTCAATAATTTCTCGACGCAGGTGTCATCTGCTATAGTACTAGCCCCTATTCTTCTCCTATGGTCATGGTCCTAAAAAAATAAGTCACATGGCACATGTGTACCTAATTTCATGCTCTCAACAAATTCACCATAAAAGACAAGTTTCCCATTCTTGTCATTGATTATCTATTGGATGAATTGACTGGTGCTCCCTACTTTACTAAACTTGATCTTCGTTATGGTTACCACCAGATATGTATGAAAGAGTCTGACATTTCCAAGATGACCTTTGGAACTCATGAGGGTCACTATGAGTTCTTGGTCATGCCCTTTGGCCTATGTAATTCCCCCTCCACTTTCCAAAGTCTCATGAATCATGTCTTCCATTCTTTTCTTCATCATTTTGTCTTAGTTATTTTTTATGATATTCTCATATATATTAAAACTTGGACAACCCATCTTCCCATGTGGATAAAGTTCTCCATCTCCTTTCTCAACACCAAATTTTCCTCAAATAATCTAAATGTGCCTTTAGAGCTTCCAAAGTGGAGTATTTGGGTCATATTGTTGGCAAGGATGGTGTCAGGGTGGATCCTAAGAAAATTGAAGCTATGTAGGATTGGCCT
>JZKD02S1656904.1:273446-284614 GCA_000966675.3 Picea glauca
TTATGTGTCCAACATATGTACTAACATACTTTTAATTTGGTGTGTAAATAGAAATAACAGTTTTACACTTTATTTTAGAGATAGGGAAGATATTCTCCAACATGGAGTGAGGGTGAGCGAGGGGTATATTCTTAATATAGATCTTGGACGATATATCCCTCATAGAAATCTTGTTAAGAAAGGATGGATAATGGTTTCAATTGTGGTTGTGTTAAACTTTAAGTCTCCTCTACCAGATATGAGCATATATAATAGGAAATCTTGAAGGATCTGATGAGGCGTGGCCTAAAATAAATTTGGGCTCTTTATTGCAAGGGAAATATTATAACATCTTTGGTAACTATATCTAATAGTGATCCCAAGAAGTTATCTCAATCAGTTATTACCACTGTTGTTGGGCATTTTTCTAGCTTTGTGTTGGCAGGGGTTTGCTTCAAATCCCCTGGGTGAGGTGCACTAGTCTACACTAATGGGTTTACTAGGGATGCCATCCATGGATGTGGGTAAGCCTCTCTTGGGTTTCCCTGCAAGGGTTTCCTTGGAAAAAACAACTAGATCCAATAGTGAGATTTCTGCATCGTTATATTGGAAGAATGAAGCACATTTATATGTTTAATGTCTTTTATGACACATACTTCCACATGGATAAACATGTTCATTGCAAAGGAGCTATATTTAATCTACACAAGGGAGAAATTATCGTGATGAGTCCACTAGGTGAAACAAGCCTTATTATTTACATAGAAGAAATATGTGCAAGCAAAAAATTGCAAGATCTATGACAAGTCAATAAGTATGTTGGTTGAATGGTCAATAAACAAATTGGTTGGAAATTCTAAAGGGAAGGAAAATTGAGGGAAAATTGAGGAAATTTTTTAAGACAATGAATCTATGGAACGCTCTAGAGAATTTGGGGAGTTATAGAGAATGTTTTTCCATTAAACCAATAAGATGTTAGCTCTTCTAATTAAGAACGAGATAAGAAGACCATTTAAGTGTCAAGGCCATATAGAAAGGTTAAGCAAGACAATGTCACAAAAAGAGTTATCACATGTAAACTATATAGTGAAAGAGAGAAAAAATTGACTTCTAGCATCACAAGTGTGTCTTACAAAAATGAATGTCTACTACATGTGGATGGAAAGGCCATTGTGCATGCAATGAGAATGATGAAAGAAATTGATAAAAATGGTAAAAATGAATTTTTCTTGAGATTTCTACTTTCATCTCTTTACAATTCTTATGTTGAGCTGAATTTCAACTTCCATCACTCTTCACATCAATACTAAGTGTCACCCTTCCCCACACAACCAAAGAAAAAAATTAGCTAACCATTTTCACTATTGAAATTCACATTTGTGAAAAATCAAACACAAAAACAAATGTTAAAATGTAAAAGCCCAATTTAAAGCTCCCCACAACCAAACAAAAGTGATTACCTATATAAAAAAAAGACATTCACTTTTCTACAAATCATGTACATACTTGTGTAAGTGTCTAACTACTTATATAGAAAGTGTAATGTCTAACTATTTACTTAGAAAGCATTCCATTTCAACAAAAATTAGTAGATATATGAATTCAAAGGATTAATTTGCCACCATGTTTTTCTCTACAAGTCGTATGCACATTCCGTTGGTGGGAATAGGCAGAGGATCCATCTTCATTCCTTCATTGGGATCCATCACACACCATTCATATCGAGTGATGAGGTGGTGCATAAATACTCTAATCTGCAATTTAGCAAGCTCATACCCTGCACATAGACGAGGCCCCCCACCAAATGCAACAAATATGTGTGGTGTAATTCTATCTTCAAATCGTGATGGCTTAAACTTTTCTGGTTCTGGAAAATATTCACCATCATAATGAGTCGAAGCTGTCCACAACACCTAACAATAATATATGTATTTCTTAGTTTAACAATGATATCTATAAAGTACTTAAAGAAGAAAGCAAAAATGTGACACTAGGAAATTAACAAATATGTGAAAAAAAGGGCAAAGTGCTACATTTGTGTGTTTATATACAATGTGTATATTTGCATTATACTTGGAATTTTTTGTATTGGACTTTTCACTTACCTTCCATCCTTTTGGAATAGTGTAGCCTTCAAATTCCATATCGACTATTGTCTTCTTGAATGAACCAAAGATTGGAGGAATTAGACGCATTGTTTCTTGAGCTACACGCCATGTATACTTCATTCTTTTCACGTCCTCCCACTTTAGTTTTTCGTTAGGTTGCTTGGTACTGAGTATCTCCACGTGTTCTGTCATATAGTGGGAATTTATCAAATTAAGGGCTCAAGAAACGAGAAAGTATAGCCTTTTCTATAACTAATATGAAGACTTGGCCATGCAAACACTTTCAATTGTTTATGTGTTATTCATCTCCCTTAACATTCCCATGCATTTCAATATGTCAGTACAATTGAAAGACTTTTGGAAAATGAATGATTTTTTTATAATCCATTAAAGTTAAGTGGTTAGGTCAATGTGCAATTTATGTAATTGCAATACTTTTGAAAAATGAATGATTTTTTTTTATAATCCATTGGTTAATGTGCAATTTATGTAATTACAAGATTTTGGGAAAATAATAATTTTTTAATAATTCATTAAGGTTAAGTGGTTAGGTTAATGTACAATTTATGTAAGATTTTTGGAAAATATTTTTTTTTTAATAATTGGAAGATTTTGGAAAAATAATGTTTTTTTTATTTTATAATTCATTAAAGTTAAGTGGTTAGGTAAATGTGCAATTTATGTAAGACTTTTAGAAAATAATGTTTTCTTTATAATCCATTAAAGTTAAGTGGTTAGGTCAACTGTCAATGTGCAATTTATGTAATTGTGGGATATAGTCAAATCAAGGGGTTTATTGGTTAGGAAATATCTTAACATGTCCATTTATATGGGGTTTAAAACTATTCTAATATATTGCAAGTTATTAATATGAGTGGTGAGGGGTAGGGGTATTTTAATGTAACTTATGAATATAGGTATTTGGTGTATTTTAATTTACTTATGGATATGGATATAGGTTTTTCTCAAGGCAAAGGAAGGAGGAAAGATAAACCAACCTGACTATGAATTGAGAAAAAAAAATCATGAAGGTTTTTTAAAGTAAAGGAAGGAGGAAACATGATAATGATTAGATGTAAAAAGTGGATAATATATTGGGACCAACATATGAGTAGAAATGAAAAGGGATATGAAAAATTCATTTAAAAAGTGGATACNTTGTGCATGCAATGAGAATGATGAAAGGAATTAATAAAAATGGTAAAAAGGAATTTTTCTTGAGTTTTCTACTTTCATCTCTTTGCAATTCTTATGTTGGGCTGAATTTCAACTTGCATCACTCTTCACATCAATACTAAGTGTCACCCTTACTCACACAACCAAAGGAAAAAATTAGTTAACCATTTTCACTATTGAAATTCACATTTGTGAAAAATCAAACACAAAAACAAATGTTAAAATGTAAAAGCCCGATTTAAAGCTCCCCACAACCAAACAAAAGTGATTACCTATATAAAAAAAAGACATTCACTTTTCTACAAATCATGTACATACGTGTGTAAGTGTCTAACTGCTTACATAGAAAGTGTAATGTCTAACTATTTTACTTAGAAAGCATTCCATTTCAACAAAAAATAGTAGATATATGAATTCAAAGGATTAATTTGGCACCATGTTTTTCTCTACAAGTCGTATGCACATTCCGTTGGTGGGAATAGGCAGAGGATCCATCTTCATTCCTTCATTGGGATCCATCACACACCATTCATATCGAGTGATGAGGTGGTGCATAAATACTCTAATCTGCAATTTAGCAAGCTCATACCCTGCACATAGACGAGGCCCCCCACCAAATGCAACAAATATGTGTGGTGTAATTCTATCTTCAAATCGTGATGGCTTAAACTTTTCTGGTTCTGGAAAATATTCACCATCATAATGAGTCGAAGCTGTCCACAACACCTAGCAAAAATATATGTATTTCTTAGTTTAACAATGATATCTATAGAGTACTTAAAGAAGAAAGCAAAAATGTGACACAAGGAAATTAACAAATATGCTACATTTGTGTGTTTATATACAATGTGTATATTTGCATTATACTTGGAATTTTTTGAATTGGACTTTTCACATACCTTCCATCCTTTTGGAATAGTGTAGCCTTCAAATTCCATATCAACTATTGTCTTCTTGAATGAACCAAAGATTGGAGGAATTAGACGCATTGTTTCTTGAGCTACACGCCATGTATACTTCATTCTTTTCACGTCCTCCCACTTTAGTTTTTCATTAGGTTGCTTGGTACTGAGTATCTCCAGGTGTTCTGTCATATAGTGGGAATTTATCAAATTAAGGGCTCAAGAAACGAGAAAGTATAGCCTTTTCTATAACTAATATGAAGACTTGGCCATGCAAACACTTTCAATTGTTTATGTGTTATTCATCTCCCTTAACATTCCCATGCATTTCAATATATCAGTACAATTGCAAGACTTGACTTTTGGAAAATGAATGATTTTTTTATAATCCATTAAAGTTAAGTGGTTAGGTCAATGTGCAATTTATGTAATTGCAATACTTGCAATACTTTTGAAAAATGAATGTTTTTTTTTATAATCCATTAAACTTAAGTGGTTAGGTGAATGGTTAATGTGCAATTTATGTAATTACAAGACTTTGGGAAAATAATGTTTTTTTAATAATTCATTAAGGTTAAGTTGTTAGGTCAATTTACAATTTATATAAGATTTTTGGAAAATAATAAAATTTTTTAATAATTGAAAGATTTTGAGAAAATAATGTTTTTTTTTTTTTATAATTCATTAAAGTTAAGTGGTTAGGTAAATGTGCAATTTATGTAAGAATTTTAGAAAATAATGATTTTTTTATAATCCATTAAAGTTAAGTGGTTAGGTCAAGTGTCAATGTGCAATTTATGTAATCGTGGGATATAGTCAAATCAAGGGGTTTATTGGTTAGGAAATATCTTAACATGTCCATTTATATGGGGTTTAAAACTATTCTAATATATTGTAAGTTATTAATATGAGTGGTGAGTGGTAGGGGTATTTTAATGTAACTTATGAATATAGGTACTTGGTGTATTTTAATTTACTTATGGATATGGATATAGGTTTTTCTCAAGGTAAAGGAAGGAGGAAACCTAAACCAACCTGACCATGAATTGAGAACAAAAAATATAAAGGTTTTTGAAAGTCAAGAAAGGAGGAAACATGATAATGATTAGAGGTAAAAAGTGGATAATATATTGGGACCAACATATGAGTAGAAATGAAAAGGGATATGAAAAATTCATTTAAAAGGTGGATACCTAGGATATCTAGTGAAAATAAGGGGGTTCTTTAATTGGAAATGTGTATTAGGAGGGGATTCAACAAAACATTTTTGGGATATAGAAAATGAATTTGATGTACCTTTTATCATCAAATGAATGAACGTGCAATGCCATAGATGCATTGAGTGAACACCTGATGGGATAATCAATGTAACTGAGGATGTGATTGAAGGTGTCATGAGGATAGAAGATTCATTTGATTAAATAGAGGGAGGTATTGATTTGATTGAGATAGGTTAGATAGTTAGATGATAACATCTCAAGAGAGATAACCACCTTGCTTGGCTTTCCTCAACTCCTTCAATCCATGACCTTGATTTACCTTGTTGGTTTTCCTTTTTTGAAGGAAATCCTCACAAGAAAAACCAAGGGATTCTTTCCCACATTCATGGATGGTATATCAAATAAAAATATCAGCATAGACTAGTGTGCCTAACCCAAGGGGATTCAGAATGGGCATTAATTGACACCGAACTGGCCAATTGTCTTGCAACATTGGTGAAAACTAGTTGAACTAACCCCTTGGACTATTACCTTGTTGGTATTATGTGGAAATGGAAGCCATATATTTAGGAGAATTGGGGGTGGGTAGGAAACACAGGGCCTTTTCGCATTGCTTGTATTGCTCCAACTACTTCAATCCATGTCATTGATTTACCATGTTGGTATTCTATGGCAATGAAGGCCATCAATTTAAAAGGATTAAGGGTGGGGTAGGACAAGTAGAGCCTTCTGACCTTGTCTGGCTTGCCCCAACCCCCTCAATCCATGAAATTTATTTACCTTGTTGTTATTATATGGAAATGAAGGTCATCCATTTAGAATAATTTGGCTTGTGGTAGGAGAACTGGGGTCTTTTCACCTTGCTTTACTACCCCCAATCTCCTCAATCCATGACATTAATTTACCCTATTGGTATTCTATGGCAATGGAGGTCATCAATTTAGAAGGATTAGGGGTGGGTGAGACAAATAAGGCATTTTCACCTTGCTTGGCTTGCCCCAATCGTGCTTCAATCCATGACCTTGATTTACCCTATTGGTATTGTATGGGAATGAAGGTGTTGGTATTATATGGAAATGAAGGTCATCAATTTAGGATGATTGGGAATGGCATCGGACAAGTAAGGCCTTTTTGAACCACATCAATGTTGGGTTAACCATCTTTGAAAGGTCTAACCCTAAAGTGGGCAACTATAAAGGGAAGTTATCAAACTAAGGGTTTAAGAATACATAAATTATAGCAATGTTTGTAACTAATTAGTAGAAAACTTTGTCATGCAAACACTTTCAAGTGCTTATCTTATATGTTTGTCCCTTAACATTCCCATTATTTCAAACTATATTATTCAACATCATTATGGGTGCAATTGCAGTAGACATTTGAAATTTTTTTGATGACCCATTCCATTTTGGTTGTTAGGTTTAATGGTCAATGAGGAATTTATGTAATTGCGGGCTATGATCAAATCAAAGAAGGCATGAGACTAATCAAACTAGCAACTGAGGATGCTATTGAGGGGGACATGGGGACAAAGGAGGCTTTGATTCAATAGAGGGAAGTCTTGATTCAAATGGGAGTTAGATGATCAAATCTCAAGAGAGATAATTGCATTTCTTGGCTTTCCCCAATCCGCTCAATCCATGACGATCTTGATTTACATTGTTGGTATTCTATGGCAATGGAGGTCATCAATGTGATTGAGGGGGTCATGGTGATAGAGGAGGCCTTGATTCAATAGAGGGAGGTCTTGATTCAATTGGGAAAGGTTAATTAGAGTGGTTAGATAGTGAGATGATAAAAACTCAAGATAGATAATTGTCTTGTTTAGCTTTCCCTAATCCCCACAATCCATGACCGTGATTTCCCTTGTGGGTATTATGTGGCAATGAAGGTCATCAATTTAGGAGGATTGGTAGTGGGGCATGACAAGTGAGGCCTTTTATAATTTCTTTAATTCTTGGTAAAATACTATTCGAAAGGAGTACTCCTTACGTTAGCAAGTAAATGCATTGAAATTTTGATTGTAAGGTTCAACTATCAATGAGCAACTTATGAAATTGTGGGCTACAATCAAATCGGGATATAGGATGCCTTAAATCCATAGATAGAGGTCTTGATTCAATCGAGATTTGCTAGATAAAGTGGTTAGATAGTAAAATGATCAAATCTCAAGAGAGACAATCACTTTTCTTAGCTTGCCCTAATCCCATCAGTCCGTGACCTTAATTTCCCTTGTTTGTATTCTATGGAAATATAGGTAATAGATTTAGGAGGATTGGGGTGGGACATGACAAGTAGGGCCTTTTTTACTTTCTTTAATGTTTGATTAAATGTTATTTGAAAGGTAAAACCCTAAAGTGAGCAAGTATAAAAAAAAAACCACATGGATTGATAGTTTGGTTGTTAGTTTCAATTGTCAATGGGATGTTTATGCAATTGTGAGATATGATAAAATGGGGATATATGAGAAATTGATTTCATAGAGGGAGATATTGATTCAACATAGAGGGATTAGATAGAGAGATGATCAAATATAAAGGGAGACAATCCCATTTCTTAGCTTTCCCCAATCCCCTCAATCGATGACATTGATTTCCAATGTTGGTATTCTATAGAAAATTATCCAGGTCATTGACTTAGGAGGATTGGTTTTGGGATATGACAAGTAGAGTATTTTTTACCATCTTTTGAAAGGCCTACCCCCTAAGGTTGGAAAGGGGTATTTTGTGGCAATGTAGGTCATCGATTTAGGAGGATTGGGGTTGTGGCAGGACAAGTAGGGTCTTTTTAACCATGTTTTGAAAGGCCTACACCTAAAGTGGGAAAGGGGTATTCTATGGAAATGCATGTCCTTGATTTAGGAGGATTGGGGTTGGGTAGGACAAGTAGGACCCTTTTAACCACTTTTTGAAATGCCTACCGTGAAAGTTGGCAAGGAGTATTCTATGGTAATGCAGGTCATCAATTTAGAAGGACTAGGGATGGGGTAGGACAAGAAAGTCCCTTCCAACCATGTTTTGAAAATCCTACCCCTAAAGTGGGAAAGGGGTATTCTATAGCAATGTAGGTCATCAATTTAGGAGGATTTGGGGTGGGGCAGGACAGGAAGGAGTGTTTCTTTAAAGATTGCTTAACCATTTCTTAAAATGTCTACCCCTGAAGGGAGCCAATATTTTGAAAAAACTACCATATGGTTTGAAATTTTGATTGTCATGTTCAACTATCAATGGGAAGTTTATGTAATTGTAGGTTATGTTGAAATGGGGATAGAGGAGGCCTTGATTCTAAAGAGGGAGGTCTTGGTTCAATTAAGAGGATTTAGATAGAGGGGTAGTAAGATGATAAATTTGAAAAGAAACAATATCCTCAATCCATGACCTTGATTTCCCCTATTGGTATTATATATTTCCCCTATTGGTATTATATAGCAATGCAGGTCATCAATTTAGGAGGTTGGATTGGAGTAGGATAAGTAGAGTCGTTTTTACCTTCTTTTGAAAGGCCTACCCCTAAAGTGGCTAAGGGGTATTCCATGGCAATGTAGGCCATTAGTTTAGGAGAATTGGGGTTGGGGTAGGATAAGTAGGGCCTTTTTAACCATCTTTTGAAAGGCTTGCCCTTAAAGTGGGAAAGGGGTATTCTATGGCAATGTGGCTCATTGATTTAGGAAGACTGGGGTTGGGGTAGGACACATAGGGTCATTTTTACCATCTTTTGAAAGGCCTACCACTAAAGTGGTAAAGGGGTATTCTATGGCAATGTAGATCATTGATTTAGGAGGATTGGGGTGGGGCAACATAGGTAGGAAGTGAGACACAAAAAAAATAAACAATCATGTGCATTGAAAGTTTGATTGTCACGTTCAACTCTTAATAGGTGGTTTATGTAGTTGTGGGCTACAATCAAATGGGAATAAAGGAGGCCTTGAGGACAAAGAGGGAAGTCTTTATTCAATTGAGAGGAGTTAAATAATAAGATGATCAAATCTCAAGAGATACAAACACCTTTCTTAACTTACCCCAAACCCCTCAATCCATAACCTTGATTTTCCTTATTAGTATTATATCACAATATAAGTCATTGATTTAAGAGCATTCAAGTTGGGGTAAGACAAGTAGAGCCTTTTTAACCATCTTTACAAAGACCTACCCTAAAATAATGAGAAAGAATAAAAAACAACTATATAAAGTGACATAGTGACATTTTGAAGAGAAATTCCTTATTTTCCATTTTCATAGTTAAATTCTCTATTAACCATACTTCTACTTAGAAGCAGATTCAAATTCAAAACACAACTGCTTATAAGAAAGTAGTAAAGTACCACTTAGAAGCAGATTCAAATTCAAAACAAAACTACTTATGAGAAAGTAAAGTAAACTAGATAAGGGGTAACTTCATCTCATACCTAGTAACATTTCTTGATAGCAATCCTTGTGCTCCCACAGCATTTTGCACATCATGGTCATGACCAGAGAAGTTGTATCATAAGCAGCAAACATAAACAACACAATGTTATCCATCACGTCCTTGTCGCTCAACTTCTTACCATCGTCGTCACTTAAAGTCAGCAATCTTGAAAACAAATCCTGATCCGGGGAGGCTCTCCCCTCTTCCAATTCCCTCCTCCTCCTCTCAATCAACGACGACAAAAACCGGTCGATGTCGGATCGAGCAGTCCTCGCCCGACGGTACCGAGTCCCAGGGAAATCCAAGGGAATCGACAAAGACCCCGACAAAACAATCTTAAACAACTTCAAGAAACCCTTCACCTCCTCGTCGTCTTCAAGCCCTAAAAAAAAACTACAGACGCAGGAAAACGTGAGCAGCTTCGTCAATGGAAACAAACGGACCACGCTCTCTCCCTTCCAATGGCTTGCAAAGTGGCGTTCCATGACGGAGCTCATCTTCCCCACAACTGTCTCAGAAACATCCCCACGGAAGCACGCGATGACAGCCCCGCGAAGGCACCGGTGCTCGCTCCCTTGTTTCTCCATGATGGAACCGGTGCCCATGAGATCTATGGTGCTCTTGGGCCACGAGCTTACCACCAGCTTGAATTCATTTGACATCAAGAAACGGTTGCCCGCGCCGCCAGTGAAGACCACGGTGGGAGATCCCATCAATCCAGTTTTGAAAACTTTCCCATATTTTTGAACTCTCTTCCCGAAGAAATCTTCAAAGAGCCTATTCGATCTCGAGGCTCTGTAAAACGCCAGTGTCTCTCCTATCACAGGCAAACCCAAGTTCCCGGGTGGAAGATTCACACGCCTTCTGTAACGCTTGAAATATTGATTCAGACACAGAAGTCCAATTATGGTAGCTACAAAAATTCCATGAAGAATAAACCTGGCGGCCATATTTGCAGACACTTAACTTCTCAGGTATTTCAACTTATCTTGAATCTCAAAGAAGTCCATGAGGGATCATGGAGCTTTCTCTCCATTCTTATATTCTACTCTTAGATCCAATCATGGTGAATTTTTCTAAGTTCTTAATCCAGCGAGAGCTTCGCCACCATGGAAGGCGAGTCTTGACAGAACTTGTATGAATGAAATTCTAAGTTTCAATGCCATGGATGAATTTCTAAGTTTCCATGCATAACATGCTTAATATAGAAATATTAAACATGTGGCGTAGTCTAGGGCACGATAGATATCAGCTAATTTTGGAAAATATTTGATGTCAAGTGGGGAGTATGAAAATGGAATGGAACAGAAGAGACAATGAGTTTCTAAGTGTTGTATACATGTTGCCATCTAATTCAATGACTTCTAAAGAATTTG
>JZKD02S1656904.1:322149-344910 GCA_000966675.3 Picea glauca
CAAACTTGAGATAGTCCCACTAGATGAATGGAAGAAGGAAAATCTCAATTGATCGCTTTGCTTGACCTCGTGTTTGACTCCAGTGTGAGAGGAGATTCCCTGACTAATGTTAATTTTTACTACTGGATTTTATACTCTTTAGTATTCTATAGTCTCGTTCCTTTGGCCTTGAAGAGTTAAGTCTCCACCCTACTATCAAGGCCATAAAATCCTAGACTTGTTGGTTTTCTATCAAAGAAAAAAAAAGTATAATTGTTTTTAGATTATGTGACTCGTTCCTTTTAGTGGATGTTTGTTACTCAATAGCGTAAGAAAAAGTGGACTAGATGGTATTATGACTTGACTCTAAACCTTTCACAAAAATGAAATGCAAATATTTTGTTTTTGATGAAAGCTAGCTATGGTAAAGAGGAGAGTCTTTTGCTTTGCCAAATGCATATTCCCAATGCAATTAATTCTATTTAAAGTGCGAGCTTGAACATTCCCCTATAGAATGAAAGATTTTCTTTTGCTTGTTTTTCAAATGCAATGAAATAAATTCAAATGAAACTCTTTTTTTCTTCCTTACTTTCAAACAAAATGACAAAATTCAATGATGATGCAAAGGATCATGAAGCAAAAATATGCAAACAAAACATGCACTCAAAAAGTTGACAAGAACTCAAATAATTCAAATGCAATAATGCCTCCAACACATGTTCAAACAAGAATAAAAAAATGTAAATTAAAGGAAAACCACTTTTTGAAACCTCAAAATTCAAGTAGCAAAGATCAAAGATCAATGCAAAGTTGTAGCAAGGTGAAAGAGTTCAGGAGTGCACTCGAGGGATTGGAAGTTTTCCCAAGAGGATAAGAGCGAGAAACTTAACAAAAAGTCTTAATGCAAAATACGCATTCCCCAAATCAATGAAAATGACTCCAAAAGAAAACAAGTAAAACATCTACAAGGCCTTGGAATCAAGGTGACATAAATTTGAATGCCTGCAAATGATAAGTATCAAACTACTAATGACATAGACTTGGACAAAGGATTGAGTTAACCTAGGATAGTCATGCACACTTCATAATTTGATAGGATATCGAAACTCGAAAGAGGAAACAAAAATATGATAATCACTAAACTTTAATCGATCCAAGCCACAATCATGCATGAAGGACTCTGATATAACATTCTG
This sequence comes from Picea glauca, assembly GCA_000966675.3. NCBI lineage: Eukaryota > Viridiplantae > Streptophyta > Pinopsida > Pinales > Pinaceae > Picea > Picea glauca. The sequence goes on from JZKD02S1656904.1 coordinate 323,325, forward strand.
AGATAGAAAAGAGGCAAGGCAAGCTCAAAATCCACTCATAGGAAGGATTATTGTCCCTGTAAAATTGCAAACAGGGAGATGATCAAGGTTTCATTTCTTCCTAAGACACTGAGAGAGGGGGATAATCAGGATGTTATCGCCTTGTATTCACTTATAGGGGGGCGATGAAGTATGGAAAGTGGTGAAAAGACACAAACCTCTCCCAGATTTGAGAAAGGGTTAGGTTCTTGACTCAGTCTGCTTCCCAATAATGATGAGGGAAGGGGAGAATTCAAAGAATATGCATACAATCCAAAAAGATAAATTAACAAACAAAATTCAAAGGGCTAGAACAAAAAAAGGAAATATCAAAATGAGAATTCCCTAGTGGAGTCGCTAGTTTCTGTTGTGGAAAATTTTCCCCTATGGACAAGTGAAACCCCCCTTGGATCAAGACTCCTTATATCCAAGACAAAAGGTAACAAATGGTTCCCTACGTTCCCCTTAAATATACTCCATATTCCCACAAACAGAATGAGAAGAGAATATGAGAGAATGGGATATATGACCTACCTCCTTTAAGTCAGTTGTCCTCGCTGCATGTTGATGGGCGAAAATGACCGTCCGTCAACTGGAAGAGTGGAACCGGTCCGGGGTTGTCTAAATAACCCAAGCCATTTGGTATGAACCACCCTGACAGGTTTAGCGGCTCCATTAGCCGATCTAAGGTCCTAATAAAACAAAAATAAAACTAATCTACAAAAACTAATCTAACTAACAATAACAATTAAAACAAACTAAACTAATATAACTAAAACTAACTAAAACAAACTAATAAACTAGACTAACTATTCTATATACAATCTACTAACTACTACTATACTAACTCTAACTAATTAACTATCTAACTACTAATGGAAATATAACTTATTCACAAAATGTACAATATCTACAATTTACAGATTTGAATAAAACCTGAGAAACTCATTTGCATTCTGCCCTAAGACAGAGAAAGATATTTTTGTTGATTTTATAATTTTATGAACAGAAATAAAACATAAAAAACTAACTAAACTAAACAACTAATATAATAATTCTAACTACACATCTAACTAACATATATCTAACTAAACTACTAATATTATACTAAACAAACTAACAAAAATAAATTACAAACTGACCTGGAAAAACGCTCCAGATTTGTCCTGTGTATGATGATTGTCTTAGCTGATCGGAGGGAGGAAACCCGCACTGAATTGTCCAGGAGCTTCTCGTAAACGATAGTTGTAGTGCTCTTCAATTATGATTACAGGACAAACAAGACATAAAAATTTACAACAATCTTATGATTTATAAATCTTCACAGTTAGATAAACCTGTATGCAAAGACTTATACAAAATTATTCAATTGACGAAGAAGAGAAATCTGTCATTCATTAACTGAACAAAGTAATTGCTGTATTTTTTTAAGTAATGAAAGAAATCAAACATGGATCACATTAATTAAATCACATCATTCTACAATAGAATATGATAGCTAAAGTAGTCTATAATCAATTACAAATGACATGCATAAACTTGAAACAAAAGATTGATATTATGAAAGCGAAAGTTGTAGCAGAACATCAACTTCTGTCTTAGTTCGTATTAGGAATCCATAGCCTGGTTCTCCCACAAGTGAGGATGATTATTTATTACAAAAAATAATAAGTATTTAAAGGTTTTCCACAGGGTAAAACCTCCATGTAGAAGTTATCAAAACTGTTTACATAAAATGTGGGAAGATCCCCCAAGTCTGACTAAAATAGGAACCTAAAATAAAACTAAAACACAGAAATATCCCCTAGACTGTCCATTATGTCCAATGTAATTCGGATGTACCTGAAAAGGGTAAAAAATAAACCAATTAGGCTGATATTTTGTTAAAAATAAAAAATAAAAATAATAAGAATCTAAATCTATAGACTAGCTACAAAATCTTACGATTCTGTAGCTAGTCTAAATAAGACACAAAATCAGCATTGAAATCAATTCAAATCATATAAAGAATTAAATTCAATTTTCATCCAATAGCTATTCGAAAATGAGTCATTCAAATTGAAATTGTTATACCATTTTAAACTCAAACAAGACCAGGATCAATCGAATGACCACAGAGATAGGTGTATTCTGTTTCGTTTGTTACCACAAAGTCAGGTGAACAGAATCATAATCAAACTATTATGAAATTGTTTCATATCAAACTGAAATCAATATAATTAAATCAAATCGCAAACGATTGTTATGATGCCTCATCAACAGGAGATATGATCGAATCCAAACAAGCTCATTTTCAAATCGAAAAAACTGTAAAACGATCCATGCCACGAACGAATTAACTCGAAACTGGTGCATAAATTACCACAAACAAAATCGTAATGAGATCACTCAATTGGTAACAGGGTTCGTGAGAATTATCCGATCGTTTTTTATTGCTATTTGGGGTAAACAAACTCGATTGACAAAAAACGAAATCGTTTCTTTCAAACGAATTATAACCGGATTTGATAGAGATAGCATATGTCGACCAATTCGTTTTAAAATCAAACAGAGCAGCATTTATGATATGAATCCATCTCATGAAAATGATCAAACTAAATGAAGATACACATCAATCCAATCAAGCGAATCGAACAACTGGATTTTTAACATAGTCATTGTGAATCAAAACCATTCCATGATTCGGGCGTGAATATCATTTGCATAGACTTAAATGAGAGTATCGTTTCCATAAAAATAGAGTCGTATTCTAGTTTTAGAAAATTACATGACACATCCTATTAAAAGATCCTAACAACCAAACTCATGAAATCGTTTGATAATCACAGCATACAAACTATCCATAATTAAATCAAATCAACACATGATCGTATTCTAAATCTAGCATGAAAAACTTCCTGTTCAAATTGGATGCAAATAAACCCAATCTAAGAAAACCATCAATTTCGTTAGCTCAATCAGAGATATGATCAAATCCAATCCAATCGAAAATCAATCAAATCCGATAAAAATCTATCAGTGGCTAAACTAGCAATGAGCAAATTGTGTATCCAAATCGAAACTTCATTTATTTTTAGCACCGCGAAAACAATGCATAGGATGAACAATATTATGACAGAGCCAATTCAAAGGATAAACAGAACTACTCAAAAACCAAACTCACATCATTATATTAATCCTGATCATTGACAAAACGAAAATGATATCAAAATTCATACCTGTGTGGTGAGAACACAGCCTGATCATGACAATTTGGAGTTGACAACGGCTGTGGCCGATTCAACATTCTTAAAAACGATGGGACCAGTGGTTCTCTACTTCCTATCGGTCGCTTGAAGTTTATCTCTTTGGCTGGTCAATACTGCAACTTGATTTTCCAATGATTGGATTTTTGATTGGATTAGGGGAATGTCAATGTAGTATCGTTCCAACCATAAATCACATTGGTCACAGGATGACTGTCCAGGCTTTGAAAATGCAGGTTAGGGTTTAGTTGCATTTTCAAGGGTTTCATTAGGTAGTTTGATCCCTGGGTAACTGGGATTATTCTTTAGGCAAGGGGGAAGATTAGCAATGAAATCAAAGGGTGTCTCAGGACACAGACCCTGTGAGTAAGGGTACTCACTAGCTAGGAAGCATTCTATGTCAGAATCTGAATCCTCAATAAGGACTATGGGATTCTACTCAGCAGTGGGTTTAGGTTTATTCCTAGCCATCCTTGAAATAAGCCTAGCATTCTTTTTACCCTTGGCATCAACAGTAGGGTTTTCCTTGGCCTTTTTTCTCACAGGCCTTTTTATAGCCTCGACCTTCTCAGTTATAGCGTCGGGTAAGTCAACATCAGGGTCGGCCGAAGGTTTAGGAGAGGGCAGTAGTACGTGGAAGGGCATGGGTGGCTTGACCTTGGCTTCCATAACCATAGGCTTATCAACCTGGACAGGGTCTGTATCAAAAAAACCATTTCGAGCGATAAAAGCTCGCCAACTATCACCGTGGAGACTTAAGTAATGAACAATGATAAGTCTAATTAGTCCATGGTGGAACAGGCTACTGTCAGCCTTCTTCCTTTTAAACCTTTTCGACATTTTATATAGGCTACGCTGGAAGTAAAAGGGCATATTCAATGAGTATCCCATAAAATTCATTAACAAATGCAGGTGGTAGAGAAAAACGAGTCCATATCGACCCTCACAGGTCACAAATTGTTTGATTATTATCAAAAGGTCATGTCATCATGGTTTAAGCATGGATATGGGTATACCTCTGTCACAAGATGTGACCTTTCGCGAGAGGAACAGAAGTGGCCATGGAACCTCTTCCACTTTTGAATTTTTGAACCAACGCTGGCCCGTGGCAGGTAACCCTGTAGTAGAACTGATAAATTCCTCATCGATTTCCAACTGAATGTCGCCCACCTTGGCTCTATGGCCATCAAAATTTAGGGAGAACTGTTGTGCCAGAGCTAGATTAAAACCCTCAAATCTCCGCACGAAGGTGAGCCAACCATTATCCTCTAAGTCTTTCTGGTCATTGATGAACAGTAGTAAGGCTTGGCTACCGTTCAACTCGATTCGCACCACCGGTGCCATGGAGCTGAGCACACAGTGAACGAGCCAGGGTTTGGATCATAGCACACACAGGAGCAGAGTGCATGAAGGGTTACCCAAGCTAACAAAGGTGAAACAGGGATAAGGGATAGACATTAATGTCATCGTGCGAGGGTGGTGGAGCTTATCTCTGCCATGCATAATAGTTATTGTCAAGGTACAACCGTCGGTGCTTATAGCTGTTCAACCCACTATAGTATATCTCAACAATCATGTCACTTGCTCGACCAATGAAACCAATGGTAAGTTCATAAAAACAAAGCGGGCAATCAAAGTTATTCCATAGTTTTAAAAACCCAACACATAAATCAAAACCAATACCAATGTTTTGACTATATCACATGCAATGTATCAATTCATATAGAGAGTTTAAGCGAGGTACCAATGCGTTTTGAAGCTAAGTGTTATATCAAATGAAATATATATCAAGGGTTTAACTATAACACCTATATATTTTAATGAAAACAATGGTAAAGTAAATCAAATCAAAGCACATATAAATTCAACTGTCAATGCCTCGCAATTTAATGAAATGAAAATACATAATCAGTCAAAGAATGCCCAATGAGTTTAGATCAAAAGAGTTTTGCAAGCTGTATAATTATAAGTAAAATGTAAGTGCAATAGGCATATCGACAAGAAGGATAACGACAGTTCAAATAATGATTTTAATGCGACTTCGAAAGACCAAGTTTTCACGCTTACAGTCGTGAAAACAAAAATGAGGTAGATATACAAATGTCGCAAAAATAAAAGTGTCGTTTATTTGAAAATTGTGACAAAAAACTGATGTTTGCAAAACATTGGTGTAGGCAGCATATAAGACAATGGAAAAAATGTGAATTGGTTGCCAACATTGCACCAACCCTTTATCATAACGTCCAAGCTCCTGGTGCAAGAGAAACTTTGCAAAAGACAAAAGGATACTTCCTCCTTCCAAAATATATTGTTAGGAAAAATAGATCTATCTATATTGAACTAAGAAAAAATAGACATGCATACAATAAGAAACATAGTCATGAGAGAATAGGACAAGTTATATTATAAGGAGATCAATAAAGTACTTACAACTTTGGTGTTGATGTTGTAATAGCTCCTCCAAGCTCTCATTTCCAACCCTTTGGATTTCACAAGACCAGGAGTATGATACTCTAAAGTTCTTTCTTCTCCCTTTCACCCAAGAATGGCCTTCATTATATAGGAGTTGAGGCATAAAAACCATAAGATAATTTGAGGAGAGTATAGGATCAAATGAGGATTTGGTTGAACAGACAATATTGACCCTACCTTGGATAGAGGGTAGCTCGAACCAACCCCTAACAAAATGAAACCTCCCATAAAAAACCTCTCAAGATAACGTATGATGATTGTAATCACTTCATCTCCCCCCCATAACTTAGCACAGGGAGAGATTATCGCTCCCATATAATTGGGAAAAGGGGGATAGTGGGGGTTCATCCCCCTCTTCATATGGGAAAGGGGGGAAGATGAAACTCAAAAAAGGCAAAAAAATCAATGTGAAAGATAGTATTTTGACCTCCAAATGATAGGTTTCCCCTCTAACATGTCTAGGGATTATGACAAACATTCCCACATGGTGATGAAATTGTGACACTTAAGTACGACACTTGGTAAAGTGTGACACTTAAGTGAGACACTTAGGTGTGTAACAACTGGCTAATATCATAGGAGTGGATCTGGTCAACAATCTTGGATTGGAGGTTCACGATCATCCTATCCCCTATCCATTCGGTTGGGTAAACAAGGATGCATAGAAAAAGGTAACAAAACAGTGTAATGTTAAATTTGTTATAAGTTTTCATTTTATCGATGAAGTGGAATTGAACATAGTACCCCTTGATGTATGTGGAGTAGTGTTTGGAAGACCCTACATGTATATTAGGGATGCAATATTCATGTGGAGAGCCAACTAGTACCGACTGATCAAGGATGGGAATCCCTACATCATTAACGCACATAAAGGCAAGTTAAACATCTCACTAGTTAGTGCCAACCAAGCCAAGAATTTGATTAGTTCTAGTAAGAAATATTTTTTTCTTTTCTTAAGAGAAAATCAGTCTAATGATGAGTCAATGAGAGTGAAGGCATCCTTGGATGGGTGTACTAAAGACATACACACCAGTTGGAGGAGTTTCTACAGGAATACAAAGAAGTGTTCAAGGATCCTAAAGGGATACCACCCAAGAGGGATGTCAAGCGTGAAATACAATTATTGCCAGACTCCCCATTGTTGAATATTGAGCTAGATAAACAGTATGATCTAGAAACAAATGAAGTGAATAAGTAGTTGTAGGAGTTGTTGGAGCAGGGTGTGATTCAAAAAATCACCTCACCTTGTGGGTCACCCATCATAATTATACCCAAGAAGGATGGGACTTGGAAAATTTGTATCGATTACAAGGAATTAAACAAGATTTCACTTAAGAATCAATACCCTCTACCAAGGATCGATGATATTTTGGACCAGTTGTAGGATGCCAATTACTTCGCTACGATGGATTTGAAATCAAGATATCACCAGGTACGATTCAAAGAAGAAGATACATGGAAAAATTCCTTCAAGACAAGGCAAGGTTTGTATGAGTGGTTGGTTATGAAATTCAGTTTATGCAATGCACTGACTAAATTTATGAGACTAATGAATGATGTTTTACACCCTTATCTAGATTCATTTTGTATTTTCTATTTCGATGATATATTAGTTTATAGTGCTACCTGGGAGGAGAACATATCACATCTTATGCAGGGGTTAGAGACTATGAAGAAGCACCAAATGATGGCCAATCTCAAGAAATGTAAGTTTTCTCAGTAGTCTTTGGTGTATTTGGGGTATGTTATCGGTGGAGGGGTTCTCAAGATAGATCTAGTAAAGATGGAGGTCATCATGAAATGGCGAATTCCTCCAAATGTGTTTGAAGTTAAGAGTTTTGTTGGTGCAACGCAATAGTTTTGGCAGTTCATAGCTTTATTTTCAATGGTAGTTGCACCACTCCACATTATAATAGCTATTGGTAAGAGTTTCCTGTGAGGGGAGAATTATTATAAGGCCTTTGATGAGATGGAAAGAAATATCAGTCAAGCACTAGTGCTCATACTACCAAACTTGAATAATCCCTTCGAAGTAGAGACAAATTCAAGTGGGTATTCCATGGGAACAGTACTGATGCAGGGAGGAAGGCCTGTCTCCTATCATTCTGAAGTATTTCATGGGGTGGTTCTCAACTACCCTACCTATGACAAGGATCTCTATGCCTTGGTACAAGTTGTCAAAAAGTGGAAGCACTATCTGATGAGCAAGGAAACCATCATCCACATAGATCACCATATTCATAGGAGGTGTTTCAATAACTACAGGGCCAAATTCATATATAAGAAGGTGACATAAAGGATGACTATCATTTACATAATGGTTTACCCCAAAAGATAGACAATATATGTGTTCCTAAAGGTGAATTATTTCATCTTATTAGAGAGGCTCACACCTCAAAGGTTGCAAGACATTTTGGTGTTGGGGAGACAGTTGCCAACTTACAAAGGTATGTGTATTGGCCCATAACACAAGAATATGTAACATGATATATTAGAGGATGTATAATTTTTTGTACCAACAACCCAACAATTGGAAGCAAGGTCTATACCATCCCTTAATTGTACCCATCCGATAGGGATACAAGATTTCTCAGTGCATTTTGGACTATATCGTGGGAGAAGGTGGACTATATCGTGGGAGAAGGTGGACACTAAGTTGAAGTGGTCTACAACATTCCATCCATAGACATATGGGTAGATGAAAGTAGTCAAGAGGAATTTGGTGCATTTTTTGAGAGGTTACAATCAAAAGCATCCGAAGACCTGGGATGAAAATATGATCTATATACAACACTCTTATAACAAAGCAACCCACACTTCTACTGGTAAGTCACCTTTTGAAACTTGATTTGAATATTTTCCACCTTCACCCTTAGATGTTGTATATGTATGGGAAAGAGAAGTGAGAGATGAACTCACAGGAGATGAATTAAAAGAAGAAAAATTTGTTGAGAAGATCAAGAAGATCCTTTTGCAAGTACAAGATGTTGATTTTTCTAGTGCAATAGATAATAGCACAATATTTCTGAAAACTAATAATTACTTCTAATGATGTTTTTTTTCACTTTTCAATTTAACATTAAGCAATTATACTTTAGAAATTAAACCATATAAATGTTGTATAATAATAGTAGAGATCACAAAGAGAACACAAGATTTACTAGGAGATGTGAATTTATTGAGTTACAAATGATCCAAACTGGCTTCTTATTTATACCTGACCTCCCCAATGAACAAAATTTTTCACTTTTCACCTTTCACAGTATGAATACCATCTATAGTTAAAAAATTCAACACTCCCTCTTAACCATGGAGGTATTCATAAAAACCAACTAAATGTACTCAAGTTGACAAAAAAAAAACTATCTATGAAAAGGTTGTATCAAAAAATATCATCATCATCATCTGCAACATCAACAATAAACTTTCATATGACACATCATATGGAATCAACTCTTTGGGCCATATTTCATCTAAGTAATCATGCATGATTCTTGAATAAGTCAGGTGTTGAAACCTGTGCACTCAACTGGGTGTCATGCAGTTGTCACACACTCAACATAGTGTCTCGTGACTACAAGGATCATTCTTCCTAATCAAATCACCATATGTGCCACATGAAGAATGACATTCCTTCCAAATGTTGAAAGTCACGCCATGGGGTATAGGGACCATTGTTCTAATCAGGTCACTACACGTGCCATAGAAGAATGTCAGTCCCGGAACTCTTACTCTAATCAGGTCACCATATGTACCATAGAAAAACTGTTAGTCCTGTACCAACCTCCCTAATTAGGTCACCATTCGTGCCATAGGGGGACGACCATTCATCTTGATCAGGTCACCATCTGTGCCACAAGAGAATTTCATTCTTGGACCATTTTCTATAGAAAATGTCATTCCATGATACATCTGTAATCTATCCAACCTAGACCATTCTCCACAGGGAGAATGTCAATCCAACAACACACTGACTATCCATAATGAAAGAATATCAAAACTCCCTCTCAGCGAAGGGAGTAATATCCACAAGCCCTAGCTTGTCCCTGAAGAATACAAACTTCCCTTTGGATGAGGATGTTGTTAGAATATTTTCTATTTTCTCCTCGGTGGAGATGTAATGGAGCTTCACTTCTCCCTTCTAGACTTTATCATGGATGTAGTAGTACTTGATATCAATGTTCTTTGAATTTTTATGGAACATGGGGTTCTCTGAAAGCTTCACACAACTTTGATTATCACAGTATATCATGGTCGAATCCAACACCTGGTCAAATAGTCCAGAAACCATCTTATAGAGCCATATTGTTTCCATACAAGCATCACAAGTTGCAATATACCATGCCTCTGCAGTGCTGAGTGTGACATAATTATGTTTCCTATTAGCCTAAGATATCATAATAGAGCCCAAACTGAAACATACACCAGAAGTACTATCTCTGTCACTTTCACTCCCTCCCCAAACAAAATATGTATATCCCTTCAGTTGTACAACACTGTTTGAGACATATCATAAACCATAATTTAGCATGCCATGCAAATATCTCAAAATGTGCTTTGCAACTATCCAATGCTCATGTCTCATTTCCACATGGAATTGGATCAATGTGTTCACATTAAAGCAAATGTTCAACCTGGTATTGACCAAATATATCAATGAGCCAATCAATTGTTGGTACGTGGAGGGGTCTACCAGATAAGAATCATAGACTCTCAACTTCTTCAGGGTTTTCACCATGGGACTTGCCATGGATTTGCAATTCATCATCCCAAACTTCTGAAGGATCTTCACAACACACTTTCCTTGACCTAGGAATATTTCACTAGGATTCTGCCATATTTCTAGTCCCAAATAATAGTGCATGATACCAAGATCCTTCATGTCAAATCCAGAGGCTATCTCCCTCTTACACTGAATAGTGAGAGGCTCTGCATCTGTCAAAAATAATTCATCAACATATAGTATTATAATCACAAGTGCATCATTCAAAAACTTGTAATAAATTTTTGGATCAACATAGCTCTTGGAGAGTCCAATTCTCATCAAGTAGCTGTCAATATGTGGATACCAAGCTCTTGGAGCTTTCTTGAGTCCATACAAGGATTTCTTTAATTTGCAAACACATGACTCTCTCTAGTGCACCTCAAAACCTTGAGGTTTCTCTATGTACACTTATTCTTCAATAACGCCAATGAAAAAAGTTGTCTTCACATCCATTTTATGTAAACTCCATCCCATGGAAGCTTCAAGAGAGATAATGGATCTGATAGAAGTGTATCTAGGAATAGGAGAAAATGTCTCATCATAGTCTTCTCCCTCTTCCCGGGAGAACCCTCTAGCCACAAACTTTTCCTTGTATTTATCAATACTTACATCGACTGCATTTTTAATCTTGTAAATCCACTTTGAAGTTACCAAAGACTTCCCTTGAGGTCTAGGCACAACTTCCCATGCATCGTTCTTCATGGTGGATTGATATTCTCCCATCATATCTTCCTTCCATTCTTTCTTCCTGAATGATTATTCAAAGGTGGAAGGTTATGTATTCACAATATTTTTCATAAGTGTCACATAACTAGAGAACCTCTTGGGTCTCTTTCTTACCCTAGAGGTGCCACCCAGAGCTTCATGTCCTACTACTTCCTGCAAGGTGGATTTGAGACAAGTTGGTCTCTTTCTTATCCTAGGAATAGTAACTGGTTCAACAGGTGTTATCACCGAAAAATGACTCACTCTAGCTACGAACAATGGATGAAGAAACATGTAACACAAACACATCATACTACCAATATTCATGGAAGCATTAAACTCAGTTTGGCAAGAAAATAAAAAAAACTATATAAAATTGGTTTTGGAAATCCGTGCACATTCAGCCAAAGCTGCGCGTGCACATCCACGCGGGCTAACAAAGTCTACAAATAACATAGTGCGATACTGACAGTTGAAAGACCCGTGCAGATGTTAAAATGACGCATTAATGAATTTGGTTGGGTCTCAACCATTTTTTGGATGAAGGGAACCTCCCCGATACCCAAAATCACCCTCAAATGTTTCCTTGGGATCACTGAAAGGGATGGGAAGTACCTCCAAGGGCTTCACATTCACACTTAGAACCAGTTGATAAAAAACTTCCCATCATCCAATAAATAAAGGGCCATTGTATGCAAAAAATAAGAAGCATTTGAGTATTGTTATGCTTCTCATTTTTAGATTTGGGAAGCCACCTTCCTCTTAAAAATCTTTGAGCATTCATAACAAGTGTTAGAGCTCTCTCCTCTTGAGTAGTTCATCACTCTTTTATTCACCATTTTCCTTTGTTATCCATTGATAGTATAAATAAGACTTTGACCTTGGGGACTCAAGAGCCTTCCCAAGGAGGAAGACGGGACTCAGAAGTTCCCATATTTCTCTGAGTATCAATTTAAAGATCAGTTTAGTTGGTACATATCTCTTATGTTTTCTTTTTGCATTCATTTCAAGTTATTGCTTGCTTAGTTTAGATTTATTTCATTGTTTTTTATCTCTTGTTTCTTTATGTTAGTTGAGCCACTAACCAACTAACTCTCTGTTGTTCTTTCTAGATAGCCTAACTAGATAGTTAAGGGACCTCTTTTTTCCCACTCTTGTGCCAAAATGAACCCAACATATTGGAAACCATACTGGGGATTTGAATCAAAATTATCCCCAATTAGGTTGTTAAAGTGTTCTTTCTTACTTGTTTGCATGTGCAGGGGTCAAAACTATCCTAAAGTCACCATTTGAGAGCAGGATAGTGAGAGAACTTTTTCAAAATTCCATCCCACCAACTTTCCTGCATGCACATGGGTTCATGACGAATAAACGTGCAACCTGCGTACATATGCACTCTCTCATAACTCTCCAACCGTGTGGTCTACGCGTTGTGCATGACTGTGTTTGGTTCTACCACACACTTGTCTAATTTTTGCAAAATTGTAAGGCTTGAGTTTCCCACTTCCACTCCGTAGTTTAGATTTGATTTTAGCACTTTGTAAAATCCAGTACAAGCAGGATGAGATCTCATTCTTGCATCCATTCACCTCACATCACACATAGATAATTAGGGAGACTAAAAGAAACCATAATATCTTTGATTTCCTTGATTTCCACATGGATGGCTTAAGAGGTTTTTCATTTGAATTTCAAAATATTTCATTTTTACAAAAGTCATCACATTAAATTGGGACTAGAAGACCATCTAAACAAATCTTGGAGTATGCTCTTTCCTCACACCTTAGTCTGATATTGGAAATCAAAAAATATGTTTCTTAGATAAGTCTCCATCTCCCTTGGAAAAATCAAGTCATTTTCAAAAGATTCCAATCCTCTCAAACTTATTTAATTGAAAATTAAAAGAGTTGTAAGAGCCCACATGCACACAATTCTAGGATAGTTTTCAAATTCTTAGAGTAAGCCACCTAGGGAGTTTAAAGAAGTTTTAAGGGTCCACACATTCCCACATGCTCACAATATAGGACTAGTTTCAATTTTTCTAGACTACAAAACACCTTAGGAAGATAAAGGGTCCAAGTAAGGATTATCATATCCGCTATGATAGCTTAGGATTACCTTTAGTTTGCAAGGGTAATTTTGAAAAAAATTAGTAAGTTATATAAACAAGAGAAGTAAAGGACCACACTATGTCCACCATGCTAAAATATTGAATTTACCTTATTAAAATTTGGTTTCACCACCATCACTCCTTGCACAGACTCTCACTTATTCAAAAACCCTTTTGCTATATACTTGAAATTCCTGCAGGCTTCATTTGTTTATAAAAGGGTATTTGTGCACACCTCCATAAAGAACGAAGTTGGTCCATGACCCCAACTTATCATCCCTCTTTCAAATTCTAAAAATAACCATAATCAACCCACTTTCTAACCTCCACAGGAGGAACACAAAATAATTTGGTAGTCTAAGTTACGATTTTGGGGATAGGGATCCAAATAACTCCCCATCATCATTCTTCATCTGAAACTTAGAAAGATGTGAATTAGGGTGCCAAAATCCTTCCACTCAAGCATTCCTATACCATAAGGCAGGGAGACACCCATGAAGGGTTGAAGGTTGAGGTCCAATTGTTCTATGCGTGCCTCCTTGGATCATCTAACCCTTGGAAAGCATCCAACCTATGACTAATTTATGAGGCCAAAAATTTAAATTCCCTGCTTGTTGGATGTAACCTAGTAGCCAAAATTTATGATTTATCTACCCAAAGTGGCAGTTGTGGGCTGCAATCACACCTCATTCAGATTTTGAACGAATTTTGGAAAATATTACCAGTACTTCTAGGATATGCCCCCTTCACCCGTCATTATAATTGATTGTTCGTCCCTTCACTGCTTTCTCCTCAAGTGGGTTCTGGCCCCACTTTCGAGATTTTTTGTAGGTCTAGTGTTATTTGAAAGGAAGGATGTTACGTCAGATAGGAAACATGCATTTGATTTTTATTCCCCCATGAGGAGTTACAAAATCTCAAACCACTTTTTACATTGTCTTCATGTATGATTTTTCACCACTTGAAGTACATGAAATTTTATGAATACATTGTTTAAAGTAATTTTAAAGAACCTTGTCCTACCATTCCTCACCACCATTTGCACAAATCCAATTCTAAGCTAGAATCATAGGGGAACCACAATATCCCCGTTGTTCCAGATGCTTGATAAAGTTACCCCCAATTTTTGGTGGTGTTCCCAATTTCCCTAAGACATCAACAGTACCATCACATACACCATTTAGTGCCATAGTACTAGGCTCATGATTACTAGGAGCCACTTTGCTTGGAACCAATATCCCAATTAATTCCCAAACAAACCCTCTGCCACAAGGAGGCGGAGTGTTGGCACAGGGGCAGACCCAGGGTTCAACGCTCAATAACGCACCAACAAAACCCTAACTACCGACCCTTTCGGAAACACCTGCGAAGCAGATGAAGTCTCACCCAAGGTAGAGGTAGGGGTGGTTTCAAGACTCAAATGTCTGCAACCTTTGCTGGGACACTGATCTGTGATTATACTCTTAACAAAGCACTTAGCATTAATAGTTCTCCTAGAATCAACCCTTATTTCACTTCGCAGAGAAAACAAAGCATCGCAGTATATACTTAGATCTAAGATAATTCATCACTTTAGCATAGGTTCTGCAGATCAAGCACTAGGAATCTTATTTGTATCAGATATGAAATTCATTCACATCTCATAACCACAAAGCATAACTAGATCTATCTAACGCATCAAAGATTCTAGTAAAGAGAGACAAACACATCAAGTTGAGGCACAGAGCACAACAAACAGAGTTATCGTGGTTCACCCCCACCCTGGGGCTACATCCACAAGGTCTTCTTATTTATTATCTCAGCCAAGCAGTTACATCACAAAGCCTTATAGTCCTCACTTCGCACAGGACAAAAGATCTACGTAGCTCGCTAGATCCTTCTTCCTTGCACTTCAGCACAAAACCTCTTTCTACAACTTGCACTTAGCCCTGCAAGCTCCTTACAATCATGCGCATAGCACTTACAATACACATCTGATCACACAGATCTAGTTACTAGCACTAAGCCATCAACTATACATCACATAGATGTACTACTACTATTGTCTCTTACCTAAGTATCTATTTATAGGTTACAAAATGGGCCTAAGCATGGGTAAACCCATGGGCCAACATCCATTTCCTGTTACATTAACCCAAAAACCCAAAAAGGGGCCCAAAAGTGGACCAAGATGCTTCACTTGGCGATCCTTCTTTTGCTAGCTGTCGTAGTTCCAAAAACAGTCAAATATGACCAAGTGTTTCTCAAAACTTGGTCAAGGGCCAACAGGCCCCCAACACTCACCCATGACTCGTCTCGATTCACTCAAGTCTGACCAACTCTGCTTCAAACACCTCACACTTAGCTCGAGCTACTTCAACCTATTGTATTGCTACTTCTTCTTACATGGCAAGCTCCTGTACGAGTGTGTTACTGACTAGTTCCTCTAGGCATTGTTATGTTGTATGCATGCCCTATTCTAGTGTTGTACCTTGGCTCTCAATCTCTGTAAAAAGTTGACACGCTTTAGCCTGCACAGGTTGGAGCCGTTGTGTTTCTTCTATTACCTTGTTCTGGATCATCTGGATCTATTGTTGTGTGGCGCGCTATTCGGGCAACCGCTTCATTCTTTCTATGGGTGATAGGGCCTTCAACTATACTTGTAAATTTTTAGCTTGATGCTTCACCTCCTGGAGTTGTGACTGCAATTTATACAATTTGGGGTTCTTGGTGAGGCTTTCATATATCTGTGCACTTCTGCTACTTAGTTGTTTGCATTCTTTAGTGAGTACGTTAATCCTTTCTACTGTACTCTGAGCAGTGATTTCTTGTTGGTCGCACTCTTCTTGTGGGGTACTTGGGATAGTCTGTATCTCTAAGTCTACAACTCTTTGTTGAAGTTGCTAAATAACTTCAGCAAGCTTCATCACTTGTTTCTCTAAGGGTTCTTTTTCCTTCTTCACTAAGCTGGTCACAGAGCGGAATGCTCTATTGACAACTTATTCGATCCCGATCTGCTTCACAAGTAGTTGTTCCTTCTCTTTTTGGAGCTTCGCTCTGTCCTTGTGCAATTTCACTTGAAGAGTGTCCTTCTCTTACTGTGCAGCTTGGCGTTGCTCTATGATATCTTCTTGTGCTTTCTTTAGGGCCTGGGTGGCCTGCACTGTTGATTCTTCTTCTTTTCGAAGACATGCTTCGACTGTGTCAGCAATCTTGCAGAGTTGAACTGGTTCATCTCCCATTTCTATTTTTCCTTCTAGTAAGAGTGTAGTGGAGACTGTGTGATTAGACTGAATTGCTTGTTGTACTCCTTGTAGCTCGGTTTCAATTCTGTTGTACATGGCTTCTTGCTTGGCCTCCTTATTTTCTGTGATCTCTTCTATGGCCTCATTCAAAGTTGGGAGGAGAAAGCTAAAGTCATCTGGAGTGAGTGTGGTCATCAACGTGGTCATGGTCACTTTTTCTTTCTTCTTAGAGGAAGACTTCGAAGGTGACCCTTTTCTCTTCTTTAAAACTTCAGTTTCTAGTTTTTTTTCAACCTCTTGGAAGTCTTCGTCATTACCTCCTTGATCTAGTGTAATGGAAGTTTTCCTTACAGAGAGGCTATCTACATCCTGAACATTGTCAGGCTTCTTTGTCTCCTCTGTATTCTTTGTATTCTTCACCTTACTGGGCCCAGGTGTGTCCTATGTAGTTGTTGGGCTGTCAATGTTTGAAATGTCTGCTGTATCTGCTCCAACAAGGAGGTCCGTCGACCATTCCTTGGTGATTTCCTCTAGATCTTCTTCTGTCATCTTATAATAGGACTAAAGTTGTTCATGGTGTTCATCAGCGCGTGGAGTTAGATATATGAAGTGGCATTCCATGCTGAACTTTATCAAAGGTCGAAGCCTTTGTAAAGTGTTCGGGGTTATGCGAGGTTCACCCCCTATGGTTGCTTTCAATTGGTTATAATATCTGTGAAAGATGGCATTTGATTGCCACTACTTTCTCATGTCAGTCAAGAACCATAAGGTACTAAACTTCATAGCTAATGGTTCAAAGGGGTTGAGGTATAGGAAGAATGCACCTTCTGGTAGCTCCCATGTGACAAAGGAGACCAATATTAGCAACCAACTAAAATGGAATTTGTGCCCCTAATCCTGGGCTTCTCTGCAGTCAATCTCGAGCTAGTTTACCAAGTATTTTTGCCAATTCATCTGTACTCCCTCTGTGCACTTCCCTGTGAGGTCAACTATGAAGCCTGATACTTGCATTGGTCTGTTCTTACATACCAACTTCCCTGTGATCAGTTGGCATGCTAGGCGCACTGACCTACTTTCGATAGAGGCTACCTTGTAGCCTCGCGCTCCTTTCTCAACATTGCCATAGGCCTCTTTAATATTCTGTGCGAGAGCGCGGTCCGCGGTCTTTCCATGGTAGTAATCCTGGGGATCAGAGCCCTGCATGTTGAGCTCAGTGATCCTATTGATCAGTGTCAGATCAACAGTTATGTGACTGTTTAACCATAGGTATCCTCCATGGTAACCTGCTAGCAATATTTTTACACAAGCATTCACCTCCTGGTGTCTACCGAAGTGCGGTATTTTCATAACGCTGAGAAAATTCGACTGCGTGAGGTTCACCGTCCATTGCTGAGGGACGATCCTTGAATTATTTCCCTTGGTTGTTGTCAATTAATTGTGAAGGGAAAGCATGCCGTAGAATTTACAGTCTCCCAGGTTGAAGTCGCAAAACTTCAATGCTGCAACCTTGTCTTGATCTGCACGGTAGGTGCATACTCCTTTAGGTAGATATGCAGTGACGAGGGTGTATTCAAAGTATCTAGGGACACTATATCGATTAATTGCACCACTCAGAGGGGGTATATAAGCTGGCAGGATGGTTGGCACTAACTTCGCGTTGGCTGCATCGTCTCTATGCTTAGTTCACCATTCCACACTGGCTCGCGATGCTCCTGCTTGAATAGTCGATGGGGAGGCTTGCATTCCTCTCATAGATGATGCCTAGATGCCTGTGGACATTCTTCTTTCTAAAATTACTCTCTCTGTCATTAATTCAATCAAAACTTCTTCAACTACTTTCTCAGTAGCACTGAGCTCGTCCGACATACAAGCTCGAAAAAATACTCGGGGTTTACAATGATCTCAAATACGAGACTAGGATGAATAATCTACGTGCAAGGATCACTATATACACTCACTAGTTTTGTGGGCTTCAAATTCTCATTTTGGCAAAAGTGTTCTTCGGGCATGGCATGACAGGTTAAATAAGAAATTTGGCAATGACCTTCTTGCAACGATTATGGATCCTTCATTAACTTTGTTCTATCCGTTCTAGTGTTTTCCAACAGTCTAGTAGTAACCCATAAAGTTTTTCTGACCCGTTCGGAGAAGCAATCGAATGGACATATTGGTCTCCAATAGCTATATCGCTTCGCCACGGCAAAGTTCCATAGGTCATTGTCCTAATTTCCTGACGAAGTTCAAATTCTGTAATTTTTCTTTCTGCGATGCTCCATCTAGAATCTCCTGCAATTTTTCAATCTTCACCCTTTTCTTACTTAACTTTCTAGCCTTCTTTCCAGTGAGCTTCACCTCAGTGTTTCTTTTCCCGTTCTGATTCCTATCTTCCTTGGATATAGATACTTCGGACTGCTGAGGTTCTTGCTTAGGGTTCAGGGCTAACATCTTTTTTGTATCTACGAGAGAGAATTCAGTCTTCCATGAGTTTTCTGACATTCTTCCAGCTTCGACATTGGGGTCTCTGGTGTCAAGGAGCTTCTTTTGTTCATCAATCGACTGTGCAATCTTATTGGTCATAAACTCTTTTAATTCCTATTTCTTCTTCTCCAAAACTTTGGCTTCTTCTTCCTGTCGAGCTCGATCTCTGTCAATCCAGGGTCTTCCAAGTAACATAGTAAATGGGGAGTTGTCCTCAATAAATTTGATGATCCCAAATTCTTCCTCTATCAAAGTCCCATTGATGTTAATAGATATTTGAGTGAGTCTTCCACATAGGTGTACAAGTTTTCCTCTGAATAACCCTATTGCACTCAGTGAAGGGATCATAGCAGGTCTTCCTATAGCTTCCCAAGTTCTTTCTGTCATAATGTTCACCTGTGTTTCCTCATCCAAAACACAGTCAATGTCAAAGTCTCCTATCCTTACTTCGAGGTATTCTTTTTCCTTAAATATCTCTGATAACTTAACATGGTGGTGGTTATTCAAGGTGTCTTTCATCTGCAGTAACATTTTTTCTGATTATTTCTAGGGTTTTTCTATTTCTGGATCTGCCTTTGGGTTTTCTTTATTCAGATTCATTCTTTCAATCTTGGCAATCATTCTAGGGCAATCTAATACTTCATGGTCCAAATCCTTGCAACAAAGACAATGAGATCTTCCACCAGGACATTCCTTAGCTAGATGTCCGGGTCTTCTGCAACTGTAACATAGGGTTAATCCTCTCTTTCTTTTAAATGATCCCCAACCTCTTTTGTACTGCGCACTAGGATCATGGTAGCTGGTCTGCAAAAAAACCTTTCTAGGATCCTCTTTCTTGCAAAAATTTCCACTTTTAACTTTCTTAGGGCACAAAAATGTTCAGATCTTGGTTCTTTTCTTCACTATCACTCTTTTCTCTTGCATATCTGACCTCTTTTCTCGTATATATGACCTTTCTTCTTCTGACACAATGTTTCACAGGTCAAGTAGAATACTGCGCGCCAAGGCACATATCTATGCACAGAGCTTACTCAGTTTTAGGATGAATCTTTGCACATAGCTTCTTCTTCTCTAGTTCCCAGCAATCACAGTTCCAGTCCTGACATTGGAACCATTTGTTGGCATAGGGGCAGACCTAGGGTTCAATGCTCAAGAGCGCACCAACAAAACCCTAACTACCGACCCTTTCGGCAACACTTGCGAAGTAGATGAAGTCTCACCTGAGGTAGAGGCAGGGGTGGTTGCAGGACTCAGATGTCTACAACCTTAGATGGGACATCAATCTCTGATTATGCTCTTAACAAAGAACTTAGCATCAATAGTTCTCCTAGAATCAATCCTTATCTCACTTCGCAGAGAAAACAGAGCATCGCAGTATATACTTAGATCTAAGATAATTCAGAACTTTAGCAATAGGTTCTACAGATCAAGAACTAAGCATCTTATTTGTATCAGATATGACATTCATTCACATCTCATAAGCACAAAGCATAACTAGATCTATCTAACACATCAAAGCTTCTAGTAAAGAGAGACAAACACATCAGGTCGAAGCACAGAGCACAACACACAGACTTATCGTGGTTCGCCCCCACCCTGGGGCTACATCCACAAATTCTTCTTCTTTATTATCTCAGCCAAGTAGTTACAACACAGAGCCTCATAGAGCCTCACAGTCCTCACTTCGCACAAGACAGATGATTTGCGTAGCTCGCTAGATCCATCTTCCTTGCACTTCAGCACAAAACCTCTTTCTACAACTTGCACTTAGCCCTGCAAGCTCCTTACAATCATGAACAGAGCACTTACAATACACATCTAATCACACAGATCTAGTTACTAGCACTAAGCCATCAACTATACATCACATAGATTTACTACTACTATTGTCTCTTACCTAAGTATCTATTTATAGGTTACAAAATGGGCCTAAGCATGGGTAAACTCACAGGCCGACATCCCTTTCTCGTTACATTAACCCAAAAACCCAAAAAGGGGCCCAAAAGTGGACTGAGATGCTTCGCTTGGCGATCCTTCTTTGGCTAGTTTTTGTAGTTCCAAAAATGGTCAAATATGACCAACTGTTTCTCAAAACTTGGTCAAGGGCCAACATGGAACCCAAACTTGTCCACAAAGTATAAGCTCCCAAGGAACTACCTCCTCGCATAATATGGCAGGACCCACTCCTATCATGCCCTTTTTTGTTTCACTCAATATCCTTGATCTAACTAAACTGACGAATGATCCCATATTACACGACCCCACTTGGCCGAATATGCCCACCAAATTACCTTCATACATTGCTAAGTTTGAAGGGAATGCTAGGGAGGACCCTATCAACCATGTCATGTCCTTCCACTTGTGGTGTTATTCCAATAGCATAATGGAAGATTCCATTTGTCTACGGTTATTTAAGAGAACCATGACTGGCACAACAACCAAATGGTATGTGGATGATCTGAAAATAGAAGGCTGACTTGTTATGCTATGCAAGCACCCGCTACTTCATTAAAATAAACTTTACAGGACCTTGCTTCATGTGTTAAAATATGCAATATAAACTTATGTA
>JZKD02S1656904.1:411601-425452 GCA_000966675.3 Picea glauca
CATGATTGGTATATACTTGGTACATGGTTGGATGCACTTGTTTATGGTACAGGTTGATTACAGGTTGTTTGGCACAGGTTGGTGCATGGTTGATGCTCTTGTTTATGGTACAGAGTGATATCTGTTGAGGATTGTTGCCTCATCTCAGTTGGTGCTGAGAATGCAAGATGAGTCTTGCATATAAAGCTAGTGCTCTTGTAGAGTTGTACTCTATTCAGTTGTTGCTGATAAACCCCAAGGATTGAAGTCCGTAACAAAAAGAAAATTGTACATACATCTTGTGTTCTTTGTGTCCATTGTGATGATGACTTGTTGATGATATATTGTTGATATATGTTGTTGATATGTGCTCACATATAACTGGTTATAAATGACAACAATGGGTAATGAATAAATGTTGAATGCTAATTGATGAGTTTGTGTGCAATAGGGAAGTTTTGGGAAAAAGAGTCCCACACTCATTCACCCCCCCTCTAAGTGTGGTAGGTGTGTCCAATAGATTTTACAATCAGACTCCAAAGGCATTTTATCATAAAGAAAATCCAATACCCTAACCCTGGAAGATGAAAATCCAACAGTTTTGTGGACCCCGTTTTGGGTATTTTGGTGTATCAACTTCCAAGGGGTTAACTTTGGCATATGATATCCGTTTGGGGCGCAGGATAGCTCATTGGAAATATATAATCGAGGATATTAATTTTGGGGGCTCAATAAGAGCCTTAGGATAACATTGAGAAGCTAGATCCCAAAAAACCTTCAT
Source organism: Picea glauca (assembly GCA_000966675.3). Classification (NCBI taxonomy): domain Eukaryota; kingdom Viridiplantae; phylum Streptophyta; class Pinopsida; order Pinales; family Pinaceae; genus Picea; species Picea glauca. The sequence goes on from JZKD02S1656904.1 coordinate 412,362, forward strand.
TTAGGCCCTCAAAATGGCCCTGGATGTTAAAAACTGCTAAAAATAGTAAATTGCCAAAATTGACAGAAAATTGTTTTGAGTGAGTTGGAAACGGTGGATGGCCACTGATATCCACCTAGATCAATCCTCCCTCCTTAGGAAGAAATGGTCTCCATTTCTTTGAGTGCCCAGGGGAAAGGGAAAATATTTTGCTGAATCTGCAACTTGATGAGTTGCTTGCCTTGCCGGAGAAGTTGTGTTGCTTTGCTTTTTGAAGGTTTTCATGAACTTGTGGCTGGAAGGGTTGGAACTTTTTAACCAGTCTAGCTACATGGTATGTTTGTGTGCAGAAGGAATCTTTGTTCTTTACTACTGTCTTGTCAACCTGCTTTTGTTGGATATAAGGTGCTTAGGCCAAGGCTGTAGTGGTTGCAGTATCCTTATGTTCACCTTTTGAACAGATTGTGAAGAAGCTAAATTTTGTAGTATGAGATACTACCTTGTGGCACTGTTTAGGTGGGATAATAGTCAAAACCACCTCTGGTATCCTGTAGAGATGACCCCCTAGAGTAACAATGACACTACGAGGTCGAGACTCATATATAGCATGGCGCTTCCACATATATGGCTGGCCCAAGAGAACATCACAGACATCCAGCGGGGAAACATCACATAATACCTCATCCTTGAAGGGGTGGTTTCTATATGACAATCGAAACTGTTGGTTGACATGAAGATCTCATCTCTGGTGATGCCACTCAATGTTGTATGGCTGTGGGTGTGGTGTTTTCAACAATCCCAACTGTTTGATGACCTCTTCTAAGATGAGGTTCTTCTGGGTCCCACTATCAAAAATAAAATGCAGTGGGGTCGCCTTCAACCACATATGTGAATGAAAAAGGTGCTCCCCCTCTTTAGGATAAGTTGGTTCTTCTAGTTGAATTTTTGTGGTCGTGACAATAGAAGTGGGGTCTAGTTCGATGATGTGTCTTCTGTAAGTATTTTTTGAATCATATTTGGAATAAGGGTTCAGAACCTTGTCTTTGATTTCGGCCACCAATGACTGTTTTGAGCGACATTCATCGGTGCTGTGCCAGGGGATTTTGTGGAAATCACACCATTTTTGGGTGTCCTTCTTCGTCTTCCCATGACCCTTCTTTTCATGTGGCTTGGAATGGTTTTCAAGAGACCGTTTGTTAGGGTCATATTTATCATTCTTTGGCTGTTGCATATTTGCAGACCCGAACTCTCGTTTGTTTTGGTGCTTAAATTCCTGCTTGATTTTAACATCATATCGATAATCAACACTGAGTGATGAGATGTCCAGAAAATCCATTTCAGTTTGGATGTACCTGTGTAGAGCCCCACGGTATTTCAGAACCAAATGTTGTTCGAAGTCTTTGATGCCCAGCTTGGTTCGCAAGGTATGGAAGGTATTGGTGAACTCTAGAACTACTTGGCCCCTCTATTGCCACTATGTGGTCCATCTCATATACTGGTCCTCATAGTTTCCAACATGGTAATATTTTTCCTTTACCATGTCCACAAAAAAATCCTAAGTGGGATCGACCCCATATATTCTAGAATCTTCTGTGGAACTTTTCTCCTAGTAAGTTTCCCACCAATGTTTGACATGGGGGAGAGATTTAAGGAGTGTGAAGGTGATATTTTCCTTGTCGGAAAAATGGTGAACAGAGAAATAACCTTCTAGCATATTTAACCAATTGTCTAGGGCATCTACATCTATTTTACCATGGAATATGGGAATATCAAAATTAACATGTACCTTGAAAGGAGAGGTCATTCCAAAGTGGTTGTTTGATGAAGATGTGCAATTTTATATCGGCATACGTTGAAGGATGTGGGAAAAAATTTCCATCATTTTGTCCCTCTATCGCATGAGAGCTTGCTTAAGCAACAAATTGATAGAATCGTCTGCTTCGTCATTTTTATTTTCTTCCACCGTGGAGGGTTTCTTAGGCATGTGAGAGCGATTTTATTCAAGAGAGACAATCTCTAGACCGAACTTGCTATGCTCAGACCTTGTCAGGGACATGAAGTGAAAAAAAAAACGATCAAGAGCAGCCTGCTCTGTTACCATTGATAAAGATTATTTTCAGCATGAAATGAGAGCAGAGATATAATAAATAAATGTACATAGATAACTCGGATATCCAATATTATAACATAAATGTATCAGAGATGCAACCATAAACACAGATATACAGTAATACACAATTTTCTATTAATGAGTGAAAATGTATAAAGACAGTAAAGTAGAGAGTGAAAGACTTGCTAGAATGGTGGCATCTTATCTCTGAGAAGAGATGTGATGGCTAATCGCATTCGTGAGAAGATGATTTTGCAATGAGTCACCAAAGATTTTTTTTATCATAAATAAAATCCAAAACCCTAACCTCGGAATATGAAAAGACAACAATTTTTTGGACCCCATTTTGGGTAGTTTGGTGTATCAACTTCCCAAGGGCGTAACTTTGGCATACGATCTTTGTTTGGGGCGCATGATAGCTTATTGGAAATTTATCGTCGAGGAGATTCATTTTGGGGAATAAATCAAAGACTTATTCTATCATTGAGAATATCGATCCCGAAAAAACTTCATTTATGCCCTCAAAATGGCCCTAGAAGTTAAAAACTGCTAAAAATAGTAAATTGCCAGAAAACTGTTTTGAGCGAGTTGGAAAAGGTGGGTGGCCACCGATATCCACCTGGATCAGAATGAGAACCTCAACATCTCTTGTATGACATGTGTCTGTAAAATATCAACAAATTATATTAGTAATCCCCAGGGTGGTGATATCACCCCTCGTCCATATATGATAAAATAAACAAGTAAAAGCATCTATATTCTAGCATATGATCATGAGCATACATATATACATAACGAGACAAAACAATATGAAAATGAAACTAAAACTATACTAATATGAAATGCAATGGTATGTACAATGGATGAAAATGCCTACCTATCTCTACTTACATGTTGCTTGAATGCTAGGTGTAGTCAAATAACCAATGAAACCATCCTAGAAATATCTCATAATACATGCCTTTGTGCTTCATCATAAACCAAAATAATGAAAAGTTAAGCACAAAAATAACATGAGGTAGATCATGTATCATATCATTGGAAATCGTAAAGTATAGCTCATGGAGGCGGGAGGGAGGGATACAATTATGCCAAGTTACACTTCCAGGAAAGTTCTCAATCCATCTCAGAGAGGGATCGTAAAAAATCAAAGGCTCAAAACACTGACTCAAAGAGTCTGAATATTGGCTACCTTGGATGTTATAACATCCTAAGGTCTGGGAAGGGGCTAGCAAGAACCTAGAGGATGATTGAATTTTTTTAAGGGAAAGCTGAAACACTGAGATAACAAACTTCGTCTTAAGATATTCAACCTACCCTTGAATTCTAAAAGAAGGCTCTTCCCTAGAGAAAACTTCAAACAAGGGACATGTTTCCCAAATGCATCCTTAGTGAAATAACGAGGTAAATTAATCGAAGGGAGTTGGAAAATCTTGTCACAGGTATCCTTCTTTAGGAAAGAAATGCCCTTACCCTTATCAATATATGAGCACAACAGGGGTTGATAATTTTCTTCATAGAATAAATCCAAGTTCTCAAAGGAACACTCATCAAAATCCTCAAGGTATGACTAGAAATCATCATGAGAACATAGCACCAGGTCATCCTTGGGTGTTTGGAAAATGTTTGTAACTATATCATCTCCTTGTTGCCAAATGTCAGAATTAGTAGTAACCTGATATGATAGCTATAAAGGGAACATTTGGAAATGATCCTCAATGTCATAAATAGGGTCCCCATCATAGCCAATCACATCCCATTTACGCTTCTTGACATGTATGAACTCATCAATATTATCAACCATGTCATTACCTTTATCATAACACTAAGGGTTTAAAACACCCAAGGGATCCTCTAACACTTCTTCACTTTCCAAATCACAAAATAAAGCATCTTCAAAATCTTGGAAAGGGAAAAAACTTACTGTATTCATTTCTTCTTGTGCAGGAGCATCGAAGATTTGGATAATTTAATCAAATGGAAGAGTAAGGATCAATGCCCGATCCTCATGACTTTCCCCTACATCTTCAACTTCATAATACAGAGGGTCTAGCTCATCCAAGGATTCCTTTTCTTCTTCCCCTTTTGAATCATAGAACAAGGTATCATCAAAAACCTGAAAAGGAAAGTCACTAACCTCATCCTCTTCTTATTGTGTAGAAGGAATAGTATTTCGAATGGCTTCATCAGAGGGAGGAGAACACATTAATACTTCATCATCATGTTTGATATCTTTAGGCTCTCACTCTTCAAATAGGTCCTCATTATCCTTGCTAGAAGCATGAGTAAATTCTTGTTCTTCCCCATGGGATTGGTAACCTTTATAAATATCCCTCTCCTCAAACTCTTGTTGATCTATTCCTTGATCCAACCCTTTCAGGAATGCTTCAATATATGTATCAAGGAAAGGTATTCTCTTAATAATATATGGGGTATCTTTGGGCTCACCAATATTGACTTCTAGAACAAAAGATTTTTCTTCCTTGGATGAGGATATGTTAGCTTTGACTTCTATGGCCATGTCATAAGCTTCTTGGATTTACCTTGGGACCTTTTTATCAAACAGGAATCTTGATTGTCCTGATAATTCCTTGGTATAGAGGAAAATGAGGAACTCGGGTCCAGGATGATAGGTTCTAGGGAGCTTTTGTGACATCTTATGGAATCTGGTATGGAAATCCCTAATGGTATCATTCTCATTCTTCTTTATGTAATTAAGTTTGTTTAACAACACCATAGGATCCTATTTGATATTACATCTCTTGAGGAATACCTCTTCCAATTGATCCATGGATGTAATACTAGCATCATGGAGGCCATCATACCATCTCCTATCATTATCATGAAGAGTGGCAGAGAAACGCTTCATAGCCAGATCCTCAGCATCATCACTAATAGGATGGATTTGAAAGAAGGCCCAAAAGTCACTCATATGGTCCTCAACATTCTCTTCATCACTACTAGTGAACTTAGGGAGAAATTTTACATACTTCAGAGGCATTTCTTGAGGGTAACCCGAGATTTCACTCATATCCAAGGGTTTAAAATTTCCTGGGTCCCATTGAGAATCCATGGTTGGCCTCATCATTAGTGGAGTCGCCAGATAATCCTTCTAGGGATTATCAAAGGGAAAATAGGGAAAGATCCTCAGTGGAGTAACCAGGTAAGTTTGAAAAATGAAAGGATTTGAGAAAAAGGCTTACCGAAAATTTGTCATTTCGAGGAAAAATGACTCGATGTTCCCTGGAAATGGCACCAAAAATGTTATCGTGCAATATATACGTGATCAAATCATAAAGGAAAGTAGTCTTAGATTGACCTAACATGAAGGTAACCCTATCATTGTCACCCCAATAGGGTACCTCTTTCTCTTTAGGAGGAGGAAAACCTCACTCCACTAGAGATGTCCCAGGACCTAGTTGGTTAATGAAGGGAAAAATGATATGGTGAAAACCCACCCCTCTCTCTAGGTCACTCAACAGAAGAAGTCACTTGGGTAAAGTTTAAAGGGACAAGAAAAAATGAAAGTGGGTTTGTACCTAACCTTTACCAATGAAACATCAAACATTAGTAGCAACAGTTATAATCAATGACTTCTTAAACAAATTATGTGCTGCCAGAACAAGTTACTATACAATAAAGGTGATATTACACTAGCAACAAGGTATCTTGAAAGTTGCAAGTTATGATGACAAGGAAGAGATATAAGAGTCTTGCAAACTTGATAATGTTTTGTCACACACAATTTTCAAGATAAATACAAGTCAATAAATACCAAAGTGTTTATAACATAAACAATTCAATAGCTATAACAACAGAAAACCACTTCAGGAAAAAAGTACTTTTCTAAGGCAATAACACACACCTTTAGCACTTAATGATAGTAATTTTCCTAGTACAAGTTTCTGGGTAGTTTTGTAGTTAGAATGGGATGATAAGGGCTGCAAAATGTGGCTGTAGCAACAGTTTTAACAGCAGCAACGTAATTTGTAACAAATTCATAAATGCACCTTTAGAACAGTAGCTAGGATAGTTTAAAGCTTCAAAGTGATAGTTCTTTAGCTTGTGCAATTTTTGGGTCGGTTTACCTAGTTAATCGACTTGATAAAGATGCTAAGAAGAGGTTGTAACAGTGATGTTAGAAACAACTTACTTAGTAGTTAGTAATCTATGCTAGGTCAATAAGTTAGTAGAGTATAAAGTGAAATTGTTTGAGTTGAGTCTTGTCAAGAGGTAAGAGAAGAGGACCAGTGCCTTCAAGGGTAATGGAGTCAAGGAGGGAGGCTTCTTATAATGTTGCAAATTAATGATGATGCACAAAATTATAAGAGGGAAAAAATCTAGGAAAAATAGTAACTTAAGTCCTCCTAGACTTTGACCTAAAGGGACAAAATGCTAGGGTGTAGAAGATTTTAGGCCCTAACGCCTTGTTCTCCTTAGCCTTTTTATGGAGTAAAATTTATGCAACAATAACCAAGAACAAAACCCTTAGAGTGCTAGCAATTTAGGGCTCTAGGGTTTCACTAGTTACTAGATCAATTTAGTGAAAAGCTTGGCAAATAAAAAGTAAGAAAGTAGCAACTTAAGTTTCTTATTTCAAGCATTAAATACACCATGCAATTTCATAATCTTATATGAGAAAATAAAACCATACAATAAACCATTCAATAGATGACAACATGCAGATTTCACTTACTTGCACCAAGAATAATCATGAGAATACCATGCAAGATCACCATAAAACTTCCAAAATTGATCCAAGTTGCAAAAATCAGCCTTAAACAAGAGTGGTGCCTCACAATTTCAGCCAATAACCCTAGTAGGGTGCAAATTTCAGACCTCTTGTCTCCAATGACAAATTGTGATGTAAAAATGAGAGTACTTTATGTTTATTTATACAAAATTTTGACCTTTAATTTAGTTTTAGGTCAAAAACAAGGTTGACCTGACCAGTTTACAAAAAAAATTCAATTTTGACATAACTAAAATAAATTTGCATCTAGAAACACCTCCAAGGGTGATGCCATGCCCCTCTAGGGTGACGTTGATCCCCATATGTGGAACTTTCAGCTAGAAAAGTGGGGTGCTTGGCCTCCAGAGGCCCAAAATGATTCCCGCACATGCCACCAGGCTCACAAATGCCTCCAAAAATGAAATCCTAGCTCTGGATGACGTCTAGGGTTATCATGGTGACGTCCAGGGCCCTCAATGGCTAACGTACATGTGGGAAGAGAAAGTTCCTCTATCTCTAGGTCTGCCAGGGTGCCTCCAAAGGAAACATCCTTCTTTCTCCCGGTGCAAATATTCAATCTCTTCTTACCCCTGGCTGGGGTTTCAACATCCATTTGTGGGTTTTAATCCCCCATGAAGGCATGAGATAATCATTCCCTCATGTGTATGTGTCCATCGGTAAAAGTCTTGTAGAAACAACAAGTATGCCCTCTAGGGGTCATAAGTCACAGGGATCATGTAACACACCAGGTTTTGAATCCCCATTTTGAATAATGTATTGTTACAATGCTGAGAGGCCAGAGTGCCAAAACAATTATTAAAGGGCTAGTAAGCCCAAGAAATGTAATGTTTTGATCATTATTAATAATAAAAACATCGTTGGCTGCTAGACGAAAAGGGACTAGAGTTATAGGGGGCTATGATTCCACAAGAGAGGGGGCTGGAGGAGATAAATGTTTATTCTTATGTTAATTACCCTTTTTTCCTAAGGGAGGGTATCGGTTACGTGAGCTTCTTGGGGAAGGCTAGGAGGTTATTGATTTCCCCACGAAAATACTTAAACCCATTCCTGGTCTGATTGTGGGTTTTGTCGTTGGTCGTTGGTCGGCATAGTTGGTCGTTGGCTCGTCCGATCCATCACCTCTTAATTATCCCATTATTTCCCTCACGCACTTCCATGCACTCACTTACCCATCCATCGATTCATCCTCATCCATGTCTTGGCTTGGGGAAAGGGAACCAAACTGCTGGAGAATTAGGCATAGGATAGTTGGCTATAATGGTTGTTGGTGCAATCCAACCATGACCTAGGGCTTGCATGTATGATATGCGTTGTCCTATGCTCTATTTTTCTCACAACTGCGAGTCTTGAGAGTTCCAACATTGATATTCTGGACCAGTTGTGCAACAGGCCTTAGTAAAAATGAGAAGGACTACCTGAGGGACTGCGTGGCAGAGAAGGGTGAAGGTCCATTCTCTTGGGGTGGCACAGGCTGGGGAGAAGAGAGCTAGGGACTTGGATTTTTGTGGGTGTTGGGAAACTTGTGAGAGATTGAGAGCTAACTGGTTTGGGAACCCAAGTACACTCTGGAACCGTCCTTGTGGATTCATAGCCCTATATCGGGGGTGACATTGTTGTTGAGATTTGGAGTAGTGGTGTCTATGGTTGGGTGGAACGTCCTTGGTCTGCAGCCAGTTGGTGTTGCCCTTTTATAAAGATAAGTGCTCTCTGTTGTGATATTATTATCTATGTATGAATGTATTCCACTGTGTATTTTAATTATCGTTTAACTAAATCTTAGATTATGCATGCTTGTTGGATATTGTTGTGCATGTCATTAAATATTGTATCTTATTCATGCTTATTAATTAAAGAAGGTATTAGTAAGAGTACGAAGTCCAAGTGTGGGCTTGAAGGTAGCATGCCTCAGCCTATGGGTGGCTAGGGCTGTTACAGTTTGGTATCAAATATTCTGCTTGAAACATCAGGCTGGTATGGGCTGGGTTTATTGGTCAGAGTCTCATGGTTGAGATCAAACTCTGACCGTGAATTTGAAAAGCTTAGGAGGAATGGCATTACAGAATCTACATAGGAGATAGAACGTCAGAGATCTATTGTAAGGGGTTCGAAGGATCGTGACCGTCCCCTTCGAATTCTGGAGCGATTGCCACTGTAGGATCGGGAGAGATCCATGATCGTTGGATCGGAGGACAGGTGAAATAGCCGAAGTAGATCCTAATTGTCGATAACCAAGAGGTATGTGTCAGTAGATCAATAACTCTGGAGAAATCTGTTCGAGAGGTTTTCAGTTGAGATTTGAAACTCTTGAAGCCCAAAGAGTCAGAGAGTCGAAGTAAATCATGATCGTCCGAGGTGAATCTGGGTCGTCAGATCCAGAAGAGACGTGGCAGAAATCTATGGATTTCAGGTGAAGGCCCGAAGTAAGCCTCAACTGTTTGATTCAAGAGGACATGCAGCAGAATCCTGTGCACTTCAAGGAGGTTGAATTTTGAGATTTCTGAAATTCAAAGACCCGAAAGGATCTCGGCCGTCGATCTATCGAGAGCCACACGTCACCAGATTTAGGGCTTCGGATAAAATCTAGTTGGGCCAGAAAAGTTTTGAAAACTGAGTATTCTGAAACCTGAAGAACCGAAAGGATCTCAGCCATTGATCTGCCAAGAGCCACGTGTCGCCAGATCCAAGGCTTCAGACAAAAGCCAGTGGGGCTAGATAAGTTTTGAAGTTTGATATTTCCAAAGTTCGGAGTCCTGAAGAAATCATAGTCGTCGATCCGCGGGAGACGCACGTCAGTAGATCGTGAACTTCGGATAAAAACATTTCAAAAAACAAAATGAGGTTTGATATTTCCAAAGTCTGGAGTCCTGAAGTAAAACATAGCCATCAAATTAAGGAGGACATGTGGAGCAGATCCATGGACTCCGGGTGAAGTCTCAAAGTGAATCTTAGTCATCGGATCTTGGAGGACACATGGTGAAAGATTGGCCAGTTCGGGAATTCAGAGTTCGGGAGAATTGGAAGTGCACTAATAAGGAAACTCCCGAAGTCCCGAATCCCGAAGACCCGAAGTGATGGGGCACGATGACGTCACCCAGAGGTGATGTGGACCCTGTAATTCCCGAAGTGACGTGGTTTACAGATGTCACCTGGGATGATGTGGACACATGGGATGTGTGCCACGTGTCAGTAATTTTTTATCATTTGGAGTATTGAAAGGTTAGTTAGAATGTGACACATGTCACCCACCTGATTGGGCCACATGTCCACTTCCAGTATTTTTCCACGTGGTGACAGATCGTGTAGTCCGGAGAATGGGCACTCCAGAGGGGAAATATGTGACAGGTTACATTGAGTCAAAAAATCCTGAAGTCCAGAGTACATATTGACCGTTGATTCCAGAAGACACACGTCAAAGGATAGTTGACTTCGGGTGAAAGCACTCCAGGAGAAAGTGAAGGAGGAAAGTTTGAAACTTCCAAAGCCTGAAGAGATGAAGTGATTCATATCCACTAATCTGGGGGAGGACACCCATCGACAGATCATAAACTCCAGGTAAAATTGTTTCGGGAGGAGGTAAGCGAGGAAAGTTGAGACTCCTGAAGTGCAAAGTCCCAAAGTGGATCTCGATCGTTAATCGTGAAAGAGGACGAAGACCGTTGATCCGGTCCTGGCTAAAAGTTCCAAAGTCACGAAGCTATAGACAAGTGCTTTTGCATCTAAGTGCAGATTCATGGACATGGTCATATGCATATTGAGAGCCAAGGGAAGGAGGGATAAGGGCCGAATTGGTTGTCCTCGAGACATAAAAGTGCTAAGGAAGGATTTAGCCGTGGTTTCTAGTCGTGGTCACCTGGGAAGTGGTTTGAAGGAAGCACCTGCATAAGATGAAATTCCGTGTCAACCAAGGATAACAGGACACTGTTATTTTTGGAGAATGGGGATATGATCTCCATGAAGAAAAAAACGAAAGAGACCTGTAGCATGGTTTGGCAATTTTGTTTATCAAATGCGTAATTCTAACAAAATGGTCGCTTGCATATTTTGCATAATTAAGGGGCTTAAGCACATCAACTCAAGATGCATATTGAGAAAATGGAAGAAGGCGAGGGGGGCTCCAGTCATGATAAGGAGGCTGAAGGCCAGAATGAAATAGTTGGTAATGCAGAGAAAGAATCCAACGGGTGCAAGGGAAAAGGAGAGAAGGAAACATTAATAGAAATGGTAAGAAGCCTGAAGATGGAAGTACAGAGCTACAAAGAAGACAACGAGAGACTGATGAGAGAGAAAATTCAGATAAATGCTCGAGTGTTGCAGAGCTTAAATAAGTTGTAGAGACAAACGAAGAAGGGATCAAACTCAATACAAGAGGAAGGAGGCAAGTGTCATGAAAGAAGAGATGCTTGTGGAAGAGCTGGTTATTCCAGAAGTGCTAGTAGATCTCATGGACACCACTCACCTCCTTACTTAGGAAGAAATTTTGATGCATCGAATGATCCCGTAAGCAGTCTAGAGGTGTCCCCTGTCAAACAAAAAAGAAGGAAACAAGAGGTAGATAGTTTGCAAGGAGAGTTGAGGAAGCTCAAGCCACCTTCCTTTGATGATGAAAGAGAAAGGGAAGATTATGTCGAAGCATGGTTGCTTGGGATCCGGAGATATTTTCAGTTGCATAACTATTCATCAAACCTGGAAGCCAGGATTTCCACCTACCATTTACACAGGAAGGCTATGATGTGGTGGGACCAACTGAAGAAAGTGGAACATGTTAATGAAAGTAGGATCACTTGGAAACAGTTCAAGAAGTACTTCCAAAAGGAGTACCTCTCAAAGAATTTCTATGACAAGAAAATGAAGGAGTTCTTTGAACTCAAGTTGGGAAGCATGACTATGGCAGAGTACGAGAAGAAGTTCTTGGGATTGTTAAAATATGTCAAGTTCATTGGTGATGAGAAAGTGAAAATACAAATATTTCTAAGTGAATTTCCAACCTTTTATAAGGAAAATATCAAGTATGATGAACCCAGGACCTTGACTAAAGCCATCAGGAAGGATAAATACATGTATGAGCAAGGCCAGGGAAGAGGATTCCTACAGAAATCTTGGAAGGACAAGAAGAATGAGAAGTCTGATTAGAGGAGGAACGGATTCAAACCTCCCTTCAATAGGAATGAGCCTAATAGAAATCATCAAGATCAGTATGCTAAGGGAGATTTCAATAAGGAAGATTCCTTGGGAAAAAGGGGAAGACCACCAATCCAATGCTGGGGATGCAAGGAAGATCACCTGTACAAGGATTTCCCATAAAGAAAAGACAGAGTGAAGACTGTGCACAAAATCCAAGAAGCTGCAACAGTCAAAGACATGGGAAGAATCTATATATCTTTAAACGATCGACAAGCAGAGTACCAGTCCAATATGATCGAGGTGGAAGGTAAGATCATAAATAAGCATGTTGCTATTTTTATTGATTCCGGAGCAATTCATTGCTACATTGATCCTAAGATAGTGGATAGATTACACTTGGAGAAAAGAAATCTTGGTTCAGTTAGCCACTGTAACCAAAAGAAGAATCCATGATATGGTCAGAAGTTGTTCCATAAATCTTAATGGCGTGAATACTAGTACTGATCTAAATGTCATACCATTGGGGTCTTATGATATTCTGATTGGGATGGATTGGTTGGACAAGAATCATGTTGTTCTAGATTTTCATAACAAGACATTTACATGTCTTGATGGAAATGGAAAACAGAGCACTGTGAAAGGCGTTCCAAGACCCATCTCTATAAGGGATATTTCAGCCTTATAGCTAAAAATATGTTTTAGGAAAGGATGTCAATTGTATGCAGCTCATGTGGAAGAGACAGATAATACAAAGGGGCCAAGCTGTTGGACACACCTACCACACTTAGAGGGGGGGTGAATGAGTGTGGGGCTCTTTTTCCCAAAACTTCCCTCTTGCACAAAAACTCATCAATTAACATTCAAAATTTATTAATTATCCATTTTTGTCATTTATAACCAGTTAGATGTGAGCACATATCAGCAACATGTATCAGCAATATATCATCAACAAGTCATCACCACAATGAACACAAAGAACACAAGATGTATGTACACTTTTCTTTTTATTACGGACTACAATCCTTGGGGTTTATCAGAAACAACTGAATAGAGTACAACTCTACAAGAGCACCAACTCTATATGCAAGACTCATCTTGCATTCTCAGCACCAACTGAGATGAGGCAAC
>JZKD02S1656904.1:439439-455992 GCA_000966675.3 Picea glauca
TGGCCCTTATAAGGTGTTGCAAAAGATTGGTACTATGGCATACAAATTGGAGTTTCCTTCATCTTCACGAGTACACCCAGTTTTCCATGTTTCATGCTTAAAGAAGGTTATAGGCAACAAGATCCCACTTTAAACTATATTTCCAGAACTTGACGAGGAAGGAAAAATCATATTGGAGCCTAAAGCCATCACTGACACAAGAATTCCCCAGCTGAGGAATAGATCCATTTGAGAGTATCTCATTAAATGGAGGAAACTACCGGTTGAAGATTCCACTTGGGAAGATGAGTCTTTTATACAGAAGCATCCAGAGTTACTCAAGTGTTTCAAACAACACTTGTCTCAAGGGGAGGGGAATGTTAAGCCCTAATATTGGCTCATTACCCCTTAATTGGGGCATATTACATTAGTAATGTTATTTTATTTATGTCGGCTTTATTCCATTAGTTGTAATTATACCTCCTAGTCTCCTATATATCCCAAGGAGACATTTTCATTTGGAATCATCTTGGAATTGTACATTTATGTGTGCATAAGGAGGTTGCCCCCTCGAAGAGGCTTATTATCTGAATTTATCTCTTTTTCAAGGTGTTGAGTACTTATTCTGAGGCTTTTCTATGCTTTATTGATATTTGGTTCTTAACAAGATATGATTCCATAAGAGAGGGGGATTGAGGGGATAAATGTTTATTCCTATGTTAATTACCCTTTTTGCCTAAGGGAGGGGATTGGTTATGTGAGCTTCTTGGGGAAGGCCAGGAGGTTCTTGATTTCCCCACGAAAATGCTTCAACCCATCCCTAGTCTAATTGTGGGTTTTTTCATTGGTCGTTGGTCGGTGTCATTGGTCATTGGATCATCCGCTCCGTCACCTCTGCGTTATCTCGTTCTTTCCCTTACGCACTTCCATGCACTCACATACATGTCCATCGATCCATACTCATCTACATCTTGGCTTGGGGAAAGGAAACTGAACTACTGGAGAATTAGACACAGGATAGTTGGCTATAATGGTCACTGGTGCATTCCAACCATGACCTGGGGCCTGGATGTCTGAGATGCATTGTCCTGTGCCCTGTTTTCCTCACAAATTCGAGTCATAAGAGTTCCATCATTGAGATTCTAGACCAGCTGTGCTGGAGGCCTTGGTAAAAAGGAGAAGCACTACCTGAGGGACTGTGTGGAAAAGAAGGGTGGAGGTCCATTCTCTTGGGGTGGCACAGGTTGGGGAGAAGAGAGTTGGTTACTTAGATTATTGTGGGTGTTGGTAAACCTGTGAGAGATTGAGAGCTGACTGGTTTGGGAACCCAAGTACATTCTGGAACTGTCCTTATGGATTCATAGCCCTGGCTCGGGGGTGACACTGTTATTGAGATTTGGAGTAGTGGTATCTACGGTTGGGTGGAACGTCCTTGGTCTGCAGCTATTTGGTGTCACCCTTTTTATAAAGATAAGTGCTCTCTGTTGTGATATTATTATCTGTGTATGAATGTATTTCGTTGTGTATTTTAATTATCGTTTAACTAAATCTTATATTATGCATGCTTGTTGGATATTTCTATGCATGTCGTTAAATCCTATATCTTATGCATGCTTATTAATTAAATAAGGTATTGGTAAGATTACAAATTCCAAGGGTGGGATTGAATGTAGCATGCCTCGACCTATGGGTGGTTGGGGATTTTACAGATCATAGCATGTAAATCACATCCAATAATTAAATTACCCAAACATGTGCATCAACCCCCCCCCCCTTAAACCGGAAAAATGCTCAAAGACATTATGCAATTTGACAAGTTAGGTTTGGAGAAGGTATAAGGGTGTCCTTTTGGGATAACCTCTCTTAAGTTTGGGGTGTTTCCCAGGTGGGATCTATTCCAAGTCATGTAAATGTATGAGGTGGCATGGGGTAAATATTTTGGCATGGACTGCATGTAATAACAAGGAAATGTAAAGTCTTACATGTGGGTTCCTTTGTAGAGGGAGAGTTGCACCTTGTCATAAATGCAACTGTTTCCTATCCCATTCATTGCCTTTTACTCTTAGATTTATTTCTTTTGATCTTTTTCTATTGTGCTTCAAGGGAAAAGTTGAGGGCCACTGTCTTGGCTTGATGACTAGAGGTGGCAGTGTTATCCACATACATTTCACGGAAATGAGAAGGTTGGCTCGTATGAGCTTTTATCTCCTAGGAAATAGTCAATTAATATGATCCTATTGTAAAATGATAATCTAAAAAATAGGATCTACAGGAGTAATTGCGTGCTTTAAAAATACATTGAAAAGACTATATGTGGGTCGATTAGTTGGGAATTCAAGGGCTATTTTTGTAAAGACTCCACTGTAAGTCAAGACAATATTTTCATTTTGGCACTAAATGGAAAAGGAATTTTGATGGTCAGATCTTCTTTTCATATTTGTATCTATTTATTTTCTTACTTGAATACATTTATTCTATTGCAAAGCATATGATTTCTTGATTGTGAGTGACACAGTGAAAATTTTACTGTTTTTGTTCATAATTAAAATTGTTTTCAAGTACATGTTATTGTTTCTTAATGATATTTTGGATTGAGAAATCCATGTGTGAGTTGACAAATTAGATACTCATATATCTTCCTTTCTTTATTTACCTTACCATCTGATTTGTTAAAGTGTTTATCATTTACTAAGACAGTGGGATGTTTTCTTGCTTTTACATTGAGCTATATATTTTATTGAATCCTTGAGCAAGCTTTCAACCAATTTCTAAAACCTATTCAGAAAACTCTTTATAAAACCATTGAAATAACTTGATGATTCCCTAGATTTCCCTTTCACAGTCAAGTGCAATGTTAGGGACTAACATCTTTTGGCGCCGTTTTTGGGGATGAAGGAACGAATATATTTTCCCTGGGAGAATGACCAATATCAGATCTAAATATTGATGGTGGACAAGAATTTGGACATTTACATGAGACTGTGTATTTTTCACCTGGTGACTCCTCT
The DNA here is from genome assembly GCA_000966675.3 of Picea glauca. Classification (NCBI taxonomy): domain Eukaryota; kingdom Viridiplantae; phylum Streptophyta; class Pinopsida; order Pinales; family Pinaceae; genus Picea; species Picea glauca. Next base: position 442,427 of record JZKD02S1656904.1, read on the forward strand.
GCAGTTATTATGGATCCTAAAATAGAAGGTAGAGGACTTAAAACTCATCTAACTTAATCATCATCTACAAAGAAACAAGTGACCAGAAAAAACCTAGATCCTAAACCTATTTCAGCAGTGTCAGATCCTGAAAAGTTATTGAGAAAATCTAAAAATACTTCTGGACAGTCCTATTTTTCAAAAGAAAAATTTTCTTCTACAAGTACTCAAGGACAGTCTTATGAAACTATCAATATCCCTCCAATTGGATAAATTGTTCCTAAGAGTGAAACCAAGCCTATTTTTGAACCTTCAGTTGTATCCTTTCCTTCAACTATCTCAGAATTGAATTTAGACCAATGGAAATTGTTTGTTTAGCTCATTGAAGAAAAACAAACAAATACCTTATATATAGCTGAAGCTTTGAGAGACTTTCCCAAAGATTTTAAAAGTGAACCAAATACACTCTCATCATCACCCCAATCTTGTTCTTTTGAAGAGGTTAGCCACATTATTGTTCCTTTGGAAATCCTCTATTTCTGGAACCTTCTACCTACTCTGGTTCAGAAAAGAAACCTATGATTTCATTAGTTGAAGATAAAAAAATTATATCAGCCCAACTAAATTATTCCACCCAAGGAACTATTTCTCTTTCTACATCACCATTTATGCCCATTCCTACAGTTCAAGCACCCATTGTGATAAATATGGTTGTGAATAGGATGGATGCAATTGTTGTATCCAGATATGCACCATTAAATTTACCACAAGTCTTGTATTCCTTCCCACCTAATGATTATATGAATTATTTTCCAAGATTCATTAGAGAGGGAGAAGTCACTGCTAAAGAACATTTAAACTCTTTCTATAGTTTTGCAGATAATTTTAATGTGGAGCATGCAGATGTTTGGACGAGACTTTTTGTGCAGAGTTTAGATGGAGAGGAATGTAAATGGTTTAGAATCCTACCTCCTAATTCAATTGTTGATATTGATGCACTGGATGATACCTTTTTAAGAAACTGGGGAGATAATAAATACTACTTGTATTATATCACCGATTTTGGTGCTTTGAAAAGAAAACAAGGAGAATATATATCTAATTTTACCAAAAGATTTAATAAAATGTACAGTAAAATTCTAGATGAAATCAAGCCCACAGAAACATCAGCCAAAATTAATTTTGCCAATGCCTTTGATGCTGAGTTTTCTCTGTTGTTGAGAGAAAGAAGGTATGTTACTCTGAGTTTGATGCAGGAAGCAACCATTGAAGTAGAATCTAATATACTAGTAGCAGAGAAATTGAATTCTAAGGTGACAGAGACAGGAAAAAATAGAGAAAACAACTCCCTTCTTCTTCTCATACAACATCTGATTCTAAGATGGATGAAAATTGAAATGGCCAAAATGTTGAAAACCTTGACAACTGAAATGGCTAGGCTGAATATGGAAACAAAACAGCCTAGAAGACCTACACAGGAAGGAGAATACCAAAATCCCAACTAGTTCAGAAGGCCTAACAATGTTCCTCAATTTTTTCCCAGAGAAAGGAGAAATCAAGAAGATGACAATGTTTTTCATCCTTTTCAAAATAATGTAGTGGAATAAGTTGAAGAAATTGATGACACCAAGGAAGATTCTATAGTTCATTTAAATGATACAGAATTACCTCCCACTCATTTGACACAACAATATTATGAGGATGCTCTTATACTAAATCAGTTTGAGGAAGAGGATGCTGAAGAAATTATCCAGAAAGAACCTAAAAGGAAAAAGTATGATCTTAGGTCTAGATCAAATACATCAAAGGTGGATATACCTGTTCAAACCAAAAATACTAATGCTCCAATTAAATCATAGGTCAGTAAAGAAGGATCAGGGATTAAAACTGATCAACAACAAAAGAAACTTGTCAATGTTAGCACTACAGAGGTGAAGGAAGCTAAGAAGCATGTTTCTTCTTTCAGTTTAGAAAATGAAAGTAATAAAATAAAAATCCCCATACCTCTGGTAGAATTGATGAAAATTGATCCTTTTAGAAAATATGTTCTCAAAGCATTGCAGCCTCCTGCTCATGTTACTTTTTTAGATACTATAAATCTTGAAGATGAAAACCCTACCATAACCATTGGACCTCATATTGAAGATAGGTCCAATGCTTCTCCTCCTTTCTACATATCTCTGAACATTCATGAAAAAATATTGCATAATTGTTTAATGGATTCAGGAGCTTCACACAATCTCATGCAAAAAGTGGTAATGGATGAATTATATTTAGACATCACTAAGACTTATCTAGACCTATATTCATTTGACTCCAAGAAAGTTAAATGTCTGGGAGTTATTAAAGACATGGTTGTTACTTTATCTCAGTTACCTATGAAAATTGTGTTTTTGGATGTAATTGTGGCTGACATACCTCCTAAATTTGGGATGCTTCTGTCAATATCATGGACTAATAAAGTAGGAGGCACACTACAAATGGACCTCAGTTATGCTACCATACCTGTGTTTGGTGGAGAACATCGAAGATTGTACAGGGAAGTGATGTTGGATTACTTGGTAAGTGATCATGAGAATCCTGGTAATCATCCCATATATGATGTTGAAGATGAACTTGGTTCTTCTATTTTCAAATTGGCGATCAGATAGCAGAAACAACAGTCGGGAAAATCACACCTACAGTTGAAGAAAATGCAGAAAACCTAGTCTGGAAAATGTTCTTTGATGGGGCTTGTTCCAAAGAAGGATTTGGGGTTGGGATTGTTTTTATTTATCCTACCAAAGAATTTATTCCTCCGTCATACAAACTAGAATTTGATACAACCAACAATATTAGTGAATATGAAGCTCTTCTGCTAGGATTGAAAGATGCTAAAAATATGGACATAGATAAAATTTATGTTTTTGGATATTCAGAGCTTATCATCCATCAAATCAAAGACATTTATCAGACCAAACAAAATAGGTTAAAGAAATGTAGAAATGAAGTGTGGGACTTTGTTGATAATTCCATTTTGGCCTTCAATATCACTTTTGTACCCAAAAATTTGAATCAACAGGAAAATTATTTAGCACTTGCAGCCAGTAATTTCAGAACTCCATTTTTTCCCAATTTAAGATTTGAGATTGAGGTAAGACACAGACCCTCTATACCATATAACCTAAAAAATTGGCAAGTATTTAAATATGATCAAGAAATTCAAAGGTTTTTGGAGACCATTGATGAGTTTTATAATATCTCAATAGATCGGGATAATGAAAATGATGATATGGAAGTTCATGCTACAAATATCATTCAAGACAGTATTATTGGTCATAAAATTATTGAGTTGAAAACAAATCATTTGCCAAAGGGCCTGGTTCCACTTGAGAGATTATTTGACCATAATGATGTTTCAAAAAAGTCTATTATTCAAACAAAGGAGGCTGAAGTGGTAGATTTTGATATCAGTCCATATTCAAATCCTAGAATGGTGAAATTATCCAGAAAATTTCCAGAAAAACAAAGAGACGGGTATGTCAATTTGATGAAATAGTTTTTAGATGTTTTTATCTTGTCTTATGAATACCTTAAGGTTTTTGATGCAGAGATTATGCAGCACAAGATTCCTTTAAAGCCTAGATCCAAACTTTTTAAGCAGAAATCTAGACAATTCAATCCATTGTTGCTACCTATAATTGAAAAAGAACTAAAAATGTTGTTGGATGCTAAAATTATTATACCATTGATATACTCAGAATGGGTAGCTAATTTAGTACTTGTCAGGAAAAACAATGGAGAAATAAGGTTTTGTGTAGACTTCAGAAATATGAATAGGTGTTCTCTAAAGGACAATTATCCATTACCTAAAATGGATCATATTCTACAGAGAGTAGTTGGGGAAAAAGAATCTATATGCTTGATGGATATTCAGGGTATAATTAGATATCAATGATGAAAGAAGATAAGAAGAAGACAACTTTCACCACTCCCTGGGGCACTTTCATGTATGAAAATATGACTTTTGTATTAATGAATGCATGAGAAACATTTCAGAGAGCTATGGATATTGCATTTGTTGGTGAGAAAGATAGATTTATGGTTATTTATCTTGATGATCTTACTATGTTCTCAACCTCTGATGATGAACACTTGCAACATTTGAAGCAGACATTTGAAAAATGCAGGAGGTATGGTATATCATTAAACCCTAAAAAATATCATTTTTCCATGGAAGGAAAACTTTTAGGACATATTGTTTCACTAGAAGGAATAAAGATAGATCGTGAAAGGGTAAAGGCCATTCAATAGATAGACATTCCAAGGAATATGAAGTCTATCCAATCTTTCATAGGTAAAATCAATTTCTTAAGAATATTTATACCAAATTTTGTAGAAATCATTAAGTATATTACTGATATGTTGAAGAAAGATGCAGAAATAAAATGGATACCAGAATCAAAGGAATCATTTGAAAATATTAAGCAGACTTTAATCAAGGCACCTTTCCTCATTATCCCTAATTACTCTAAAGAGTTTTTGACTTTTTCATTTTCCTCTGAAGACACTATAGTTGTTGTTCTCTTACAAAGAAATGACTAGGGGTATGAACAAACTATCTCTTTCTTCAACAAGACTCTCAGGGATTCTAAACTAAAATATGATATTATGGAAAAACAAGCATATGCTTTGGTGAAGGCTTTAAAATCTTTCAGGGTGTATGTCCTACAATTTGAGATTATTGCATACGTTCCAAGTAGTGCAGTTAAATAAATTTTATTCCAACATGATTGTGAAGGAAAGAGGGGGGAATGGATAACTAAAATTCTAGACTACAACTTGACCATAAATGCCACTCAATTAATAAAAGGACAAGGCCTTGCCAAATTGATGACATATTCAAATTTCAAAGCAACTAGATTATATCATTTCTCTACCAAATCACATAATTCATCATTTCAGGTTGAGGAAACTAGCTCACAGGTAAGAAACAAATATTATTCTTCACCATGGTATAAAAATATTATCTTTTTTTTGCTAAATCTTTAGTCTCCTCCTAATTTAGATAAATCCAAGTTCAAATCACTTAAATTGAAATCATTGAAATATTGCATTATTGATCAAATCTTGTTTTTTAAAGATCCTAATGGAAATTTGTTACGGTGTGTTGATGAAGAGGAAGAAAAACACATTTTATGTGATTTACACCAAGGATTTTGTGGGGGACATCACCATTGGAAAGCCACTGCTTTCAAAATTTTAAGAGCAGGCTACTATTGGCCTGTGTTGTTTTCTGATATATTTCCGTAGGTGAGGACATGTGAACAATGTCAAAAGTTTGTAGGAAAACATAAACTTATGTCTCTACCTTTAAAACCCATCATTTATCATGGACCTTTTCAACAGTGGGGCCTAGAATTCATTGGAGAAATACACCCTTCATCTTCTGGAAAACATAAATGGAAACTTACAGCCACAGATTACTTTACCAAGTGGATTGAAGCAAATCCCAAACCGAAATGCAATAGACAAGGTAATCATGGATTTTCTCGAAGGGCATATTTTTTCTAGATTTAGTTGTCCTAAGAATCTGGTTACTGACAATGCTCAAGATTTCAAATCAAATTCAATGGTTGAATTTTGCAATAAATATAACATGAAATTGGTCCATTCCACTTCTTATTATCCCCAAGGCAATGGTTTAGCAGAATCATCGAATAAAATCCTCATAAGGATTATTAAAAAATTACTTACAGAAAACAAAAGGTCATGGGATTCCAAATTAAAATTTTCCTTATGGGATAATCAGATCAGTACTACGAAATCTATTGGAACTTCCCCTTTTCAAATGGTGTATGGAACAAAGGATATTTTCCCAACTCAATTGGGTTTACCTGTTCTTAAATTTCTGCAAGAGAAGTTAGAAGAACCCAATGACATTCAAAGGAGAGTTTTCCAAATTATAGAGGTTCAACAGAGTAGAGAAAATCTGGATCAGAAAGTTGTTATTCATCAGAGCAAAGTTAAAGCAACTTTTGATTAAAAAAAGAAAAAGCAGGATATTTTTCAAGAGGGAGATCTTGTATTGAGATGGGATGCTAGAAGAGAGGAAAAAGACAAACATGGTAAGTTTGACAACTTATGGTATGGTCCTTTCAAATTATCCAAGTTCATGAACAACAATACCTTTCTATTACACAATTTAGATGATAGTGAGATTTTAGGAGGCCAAGTAAATGGGAGATTCCTAAAACATTACTTCTTTTAAAATTAGTCAGAAAGTTCAGTTTGTACAATAGTTTTTACTGTTGAGCTCAAATAAATACTCCATATACCCAATGTAATTGCTTCTTTATAGTTTTTTGGTTTTGAATAAAGGATGACAAATCAGGGAAATAAAGTGAATATGATGGATATGAAGGCATTGGTCAACAAGTTCTTAAAGTTTCATCCTAAAACTTTATCCCCAAAAGGAGCCAATGTTAGTCCTTAACCTTGTTTTGACTGATTAGGTGTCCTTAATCCCCGTTCTATCCATTTTTCATGATTCTTTGTTAAACTTTGTTTTTTCCCTTCTTGGCTTGAAAGCTTATTTTTGGTCTTTTTATGCACTTTTTAAATGTTTTCAATTTTTCAAAGATTAGGATATGATATAAAATATTTCTATCACTTCAATTGTCCTTTCCTTGTTTGAATTTTCAAATTTTGTAAAAGTGGAAAGGGAACTACAAGAATAGTGCTATTCTTGTAGCACCAGGAGTAATGATAGTTCTGCATGCGCCACCTTACCCATGTCGTTTCTAACATTTGAAATCATTACTAGAGGATCTACATATCTCTATATGATCTATTTCAGGTTGTAATTCTTATGATGACAGTGAACTCGGAGGATTGGGCTATACTCGCCACCTTGACATCAAATCAACACGCCTGATTATTATTCCATATGAATGAAATCGTAATCTGCCTATTTTAGTATGTCTATCACTCTACACATTCTTTGCAGGTAAACGAATAACTCTCAGATTTCAACAACCCTCGAAAGTTGGTGATCAAACCCTCGACATTCTCATAAATTTTCTGCAAGATTGTATCATTGTCATGGCACCCAAAAAGAGTGGTCAAATAACCAGGTTAGAGCCAGAAGGAACAAAATTGCTCGAAGCCTTTCCTCAGATGGTACAAAAGTTCAAATATCCAGGCTGGTTTGACTTCTTCTCAACATTCCAGGGTCATGACGAGCATATTTCTATGACATTTGCACATAATTTCAATGGTTTTGAATATGTGGTTGGTAAACTCCTCATGCACGTGACATAGAATTCCATAGCTAAAGCTTGCAGGTTACCAGTATATGGGGAAAGATGGTGGAAGAAAGAAAATGTAGTTATGGAGTTTGTAAATCAGTTTTTAATTCTAGAAAAGCAAAACCCCAATTGGAGCCAAGTTATCCCACACAGATGGGTGAGGAAAGAATGACATACTATTATGTTGATTATTCATAGGTACATTACATGTGAAGGAAGATTTTCTCTGGTTAATCTTTATCATATTAGACTGTTAATCCATGTAAATGGTTATTACCCTCTTAACCTACCTTATTTCTTATTAAAAATATTATCTAAGATGTCTAAGAGGATTTAGTCACATCCTGCAACAAAAAAGAACAATATTTTTGATCAAGGGTTGATCAAAATGTTGGTAGTATTTTCCTTAAATGAAGTTCAGAGGTCTTGGGACTAGTTAATCGAGTCATTAAAACATAATCCACAGGAAACTAAGTCTAAAATTGTCAAGGAGAAGAAACCTAGAAAAGGTAAACAGACTTCTCAAGCCATTGAAAATTTGATGAAATAAAATTCCCCTGTAGCAGGGTAACTTGTGCTGGAAAGAGAAAATTACAAACACAACAAGCCATTGGTGATTTTCCTATGGGTAAAATTAATGAGAAAAGAACTATTAGTCGAGGTAAGAAACTTAAAATTGATGAAGAGACTGATATCCATTTTGATCTAGATATTAAAAGGGAACCTAGTGAACCTAAAGATTACATCACAATCCCAGTTCAAAGTCCAGCTAAACAAAAGAAACAACCTACAGGAAAGAAGACTCCAAGAGGTAAGAAACAAAGTAAGAAGAAAACACATATACCTAAATACCCTAGAAGAAATTCTATCAGGGTTGCAAACAAATTTAGGCTGAATTCGAAGGCCATGTTTCATCCTTCTATCAAGAAGCAAAACCTTATTATCATATAATACAACTAAGAATATACTAAGAAAGAGATCAAAAAACAGATCTTGGCATCTTCTTCACACAGGTCAGAGGACGAATCTGAAGAACAAGGGAAAATTTTTGAAAAGGGAAAACACATTGCACAGTATTCAAGGATACCTATAACCAGGGAAACTACAAAGTTAGCTTCAGTCTCTGAATCTACATTCAAAGGCACAAATGCAATTAATGATGAGAAAAATGATATTTTTCCAGAAATAGACCAGCTGCAAGATCTTCCAAAAACCAGAGACTCTGAAATCACTGAAGAAGAGGACCTTAGCACTAATCTATCTTCAAAGTATGTAATTAAACTATGGAAAACCCAAGCTTCCATAGATTTGAACTTTCCTTCCCTAGTAGAAGAATATCCAGAATTGAAGGTGGAAGCAAGGAAAAAAAGGATAGAGTAAAAGAGCTGCAGGATATTATTAAGAAATTGAAGAAATAAAATTCCTTGGTTGAGCAATGGAATGCTAAACAACAAGAAAAGATACAAGATTCCAAAAGGAAGAGGAAAGAGCATAAGGCCTTGCTAAAGGAGGTAAGAGAATCTAATATAATATTATATTGTCATAATGTGGTGCTAACAACTAATCTCAAACAGAGAGACACCAGAGCTTCTGCAGTTATCATACCATGATTATACAAGGAAAATCTGCCTCAGTTTTGATTGCTCAATGCTATTACCAAGATAGTAAAGATGAACATTTTGGTTCTTAGTGCTTCATTCAAATTGAACTTTTTGGTATCTTAGATGAACCAACTCAGGAAGATAGTATTCCTCTTTTTGTGGTATTTGCAAATCTTTATCAAGTTGTCACCTAATCTATATTCGGATTGGTTGTTGAGCCTACTACACTATAGGAATTAGAAGTGCTCATATGAGCTTTTATCTCCTAGGAAATAGTCAATTGATATGATCCTATTGTAAAACTGTAATCTAAAAAATAGGATATACAGGAGTAATTGTGTGTTTTAAAAAGACATTGAAAAGATTGTATGTGGGTCGATTAGTTGGGAATTCAAAGGCTATTTTTTTAAAGACTCCACTGTAAGACAAGACAATATTTTCATATTGGCACTAAATGGAAAAGGCATTTTGAGGCTCAGATCTTCTTTTCATATTTTTTTCTGTTTCTTTTATTACTTGAATACATTTATTCTATTGCAAAGCATATGATTTCTTGATTGTGAGTGACAAAGTGAAAATTTTACTATTTTTGTTCATAATTAAGATTGTTTTCAAGTACATGTTCTTGTTTCTTAATGATATTTTGGAATGAAAAATCCATGTGTGAGTTGACAAATTAGATACTCATATATCTTCCTTTCTTTATTTACCTTACCATATGATTTGTTAAATTGTTTGTCATTCACTAAGCCATTGGGATGTTTTCTTGCTTTTACATTGAGCTATATATTTTATTGAATCCTTGAGCCAACTTTCAACCAATTTCTAAAACCTATTAAAAAAACTCTTTATAAAACCATTTCGATAACTTGATGATGCCCTAGCTTTCCCTTTCACAGTCAAGTGAAACTTTAGGGACTAACACCCCCTATCCATTAACTAAATCCTTGAGTGTTTATGTTATCTTGTGGGTCCCATTTTCTTACTGAGAAGCTTTTCACTGCTTTCTCGGGGATCCATGGGTGAAGCATCTCGAAGGTTTCAACATTGGATTTTAACTCTTTCCAGCTACTTTTACCCTATGGGCCTTTATCCCCTTCTTCCCATGAGGTAAGGTACAACCCCTCCTAGTGTAGCCAATCCCAATGCCCAAACAAGGATAGGGGAGATGAAAGAAATAAATATGGAAAATTGTAAGTATGGAGGGAACAGACGATGAATTTTCACATATCCACCCAATAGAAACCCATCCTAAAGGGAAATCAACTTACCACCCAAGCTAAACCCAATTGGAATTCGGATTAGATACACACACAGAGACACACTTTCTAGGTTACATTGTCTAGGGAAAACCCCCAAGTAATTACCCTCATTTCAAGGATGGTACTCAGTGTAAACCCTAAAATCTTTAGGGAACAAGGCCGATCAACAATAGGGCTTGAAGCCATTACAACAATACATACGTTAAGAGATCAACATGTAACTTGTGGAAATTGAACTTGGATGGGGAGGATAATGATCATTCCTCCCAACCACATGAGCAATTCACTACTATAATAATAATAATAAGATATTAAAATGACAATTTTGATTTTTATAGTGTTTTTTAATAGTTTATATATATATATATATATATATATATATATATATATATATATATATATATATATATATATATATATATATATATATATAGAATGTATATTTTTCGGTATATTCTCCAGACACTTATCTTCATTCACAAGAGACATCAAGTGAGGCCCAACAATATACATAGAGGCAGCCAACTTGAGGACTTGACATCGTGACCTCCTTCTTGTAATTCACAACACTCAACTACTCGAGCTAACCTACTAGAGTATTTTATATCAACTACTAGAGCTAATAATTATATATATTGTGTTTATGTAATTATTTATACATATAAATATTTTATAAAAGATTATTTTATATATTGATAAATTAACCTTGAATTTATCAAGCATCAAAAAATTAAAAATAAATCAAGTCACAAAATTCTTCGTCCTTAAAAGACTAGGGTTAACATATTATTATTATTATTAATATTTTTTCACTTTTATGTTACCAACCTTGACTTTTGTTTCATTTTAGTTTATTAGTGTTACATTAAATTACACATGTAATCCATACTTGACCAAGAGCATCTCTGATTCACGACAATCCTACACACACAAAAAAAAACATTTTAATTTTTTTTGATAAAAATTCTTGTTTTTAATTCACATTTTTTAGATTTTAGTACTGACAGGGGTCAATTTTTTCCTAGATGTAACCTCAAATCCTTGAACTCGTCCTTGAAATTTGTATATGTTTTAGAGGACATATTCCAATACATGTCCATAATTTTTAACAAAAAATATTGAGTTTAAGGGTTGTTTCCAAGCCCTAAACCGAGTGTAACAAAAATATGTGCTTTTATGATTTCAATAGTGACATGGATCTAGCTTTTAGCCTAAACACAACTAGAATATTTGATTTTGTCTCCCAAATTTTGATATGTTGTACAATATATATTCCTTTACCTACCCATAAGTTTTTATAAAAACCATTGATCTTGAGGATTATGCCTAAGCCTTGAATCGAGCATGAAGGAAATCTCATATTTCATTCCACATGTTCATTTTTCTAGTTTGGCTTTGACTATTTAAACCATGAGTTATGGGCTGCATCTTGCACTTGAATAGGTGGTTCTTAGCTACATGGAAGTGGGATTAATAAAATATATGTTTGGGTTACCACAAGAAAATAAAGGACTTGTGGTTGAGGATTTTATGCTTTTCTCTTTGAAAACAAAGAAGATCGAGATTTAATATTTAGGAGTGGCCCATAATTATTTGGTATGATTTGTATGTATCTAAATCAATGGTCTCTGGATTTTAACCCTGAAGAAAAAACTATGAGACGTATAAGTTATTCATTGGGTCAATAGATAGATAGGTATGAACCAAAAGGTATCATCTTTTCTTGCACAAGAATATGTGTGGAAGTTGATTTAGAGAAAGGGTTATATAAAGAATTTCACCTAACCTTAGATAACTGAAGCCACATCCATCCTATAGACTATGAAAAATTTTCCTTTAAGTATAAAATATGTCATGGGTATGGTCATTTTGCAAAAGATAGCAAAAAGAATACCTCGATCATCTAATCGGTGCAAGAAAATGACGAGAAATGGAAAACAGTCAAGAACAAAAATCCTACAAAATGAGTGGCACATAGAAACTCATTTGATCAATTCGTTTACTTAGTGATTTTATTTTGAGAAATCATCTTATCTCCTCCAAAATAATTTTGCAGTCATCCTCTGATCATAAACCTATTGTTCTCAATATTTTGGAAGATCCAAATTATGGACCAATTCCATTTACGTTCAGTTCCTTATGGCTTCAAGACCAAGAATTTATAAAGATAATATTTTAGGAATGAAGTAAGTGGAGTATAAGATCCCCAATTTATATTTGGGTGTAGGAATTAAAAGCGGTCAAAATTTCTAAATATTGGGTAATTTTTTTTTATTCCCCTCTAGAGATTGAGAAGATTGAACTAAGGCAGTAGATGGACACACTCCAGGGAAGAATGGAGGTTGAGACCATAACTAGGAACCTTCTAGACTGGAGAATTGGGTTTTTCAAAAATATTGAATAAATTTCTCAAGAAGGAAGAGAAAGTGTGGATGATTAAGTCACAAGGTTTGTGGCTCAACTCAGGGGATAGGAACACCTCTTTATTTCACAAACAAGAAAAGATTTATAGGAACAATGTAAAGGAACTCATGTTGGAAGATGGGACAATCCTTAATAACTTTTTTGAGATTAAGGAGGCATCAAGGGCTCATTTTGAGGAGTTATATTCTAAAATCAATGGAGCGGACCCAATTATATGGATTCTATGCTAGAGAACATCCCATCTCTTATTATCCAAGTAGAGAATGAGGAGTTAGTCAAGGAAACTAGTGAGGAAAATGTCTACAATGCAATTTATGGATTGGCACCAGATAAAGCTCTTGGGCTAGATGGATTCACAATACATTTTTATAGAGCGTGTTGTAATCTAATCAAAACTGATTACAAAAGAATACTGAAACATTATATAAATTCTTGTAAGGTTTGGGGAAGAACAAATTCATCCTTTCTCACTCTCATCCCTAAAGATGTAAAACCCTTTGAGTACTCTAGGTTTTGACCCATATCATTGTGCAATGTTTCCTATAAAATTCTATCTAAGATTAAACAGACATGTTGAAAAAACCCTCTTTAAGGTTGTTTATGACAACCAAGGAGGATTCATGTAGAGAAGGAAGATTGTAGAAAACATTATATTGGTACAAGATCCCATCCACTCTAGCTGAGTTAACAAGGAAAAAGGTATGATCATTAAGATTGATATGGAAAATTATTTTGATAGAGTTCACCATTCTTTTCTTCTTGATGTTTTGCATAAATTCAGTTTGTGTTCCTCCTTTATTCTGTGGGAATCTTCATGTATTAGTAATCCATGGATGGCTCCATTAGTGAATGGGAGACCAATATCCTTCTTCAAGAGAAGTAGGGGATTGTGCCAAGGTTCCTCCCTTTCACCTCTTCTTTATATTATCATGTCTAAATATTTGAGTAGGAAGTTGGAAGAAGAAAGGTGAAATGAGAATCTCCTTGGAATAAAATTAGTAAGGGGAGTGA
>JZKD02S1656904.1:456002-471627 GCA_000966675.3 Picea glauca
GCTAGTCTTCTAGGGTTTGTGAGCACCCTTTTGTGTGCTAGTCTTTCTTGGTGGTGGAGGTCTTTCTCTTGAAGAATATAGCAAAGGATTAGTTGGGTTTTCTTCCCTTGTTGAGAAGGGTTTCCCAGGATACTTCTTGTGTACTTGTGCATGGTGTTTCTTTTGTGATCTTGGTTGCTGCAACAAATTGTCTATGGTTTAAGTAAAATGCTAAAATTGGAATGAACTTCATGCTTAATCCTAGCTTATTGAAAAATCAACAATCTTTGGTTTGGATCTGTGGTTTTTTTGGATTACCTGACTTCAATTCTTCATTTTAGAGTGGCTTCCCACCTATGTTACATCACACATGGACTATAGAGAAATCTAAGAGATCAAGAGAACTTTAAGATCACATGAGGAAATGATCCAGTTCAATAGGGATTCTATTTGGACAATTAAAACCAAGGTACATGACAATGATCAACAAATAGTTTCTCAAGTTGCTTCAATCATGAATACGTTGATCCAATTAAAGAAGGAAATTGTCATTCTTGAGGTTGAACTGAACATGAATAGGAACTTTGTCATTAATTTGATTAAAGATACTCATTTTAGAGTATCCAATTAGAGGACATATATAAACTCAGATCATAGAGAACCAAATAAAGAAGATATGGTACATCAACTTCTTGAGGGTATGGAGAAAGAAGAATATGAATCTATGCAAACTAGCATGGGCCTAGAAGAGGCTACAAGCCACCATATTTCCTAACAAGTTTATGTTTTTTAAATTTATTAGATTTGTTTACCCTATTTGAAATCTGAAGACATTCTAGATGATGTAACAATGTCATCTAGCTCAATTACAATTTTTTATTAATATAATATATCCAATTTCAATTAAAAAATAGATTGTGAATATTTATATATAATTATTATTGTGAATATTTTAATTCCTGTATACCAAATACACATTGACTTGACTTGCTGCCCACTCCACATAAAATTTAGGGTCCATTCCAAGTCAAAGTTACAATTAAAAAATTTAAAGTTTAGAGTTAACATAGCATCCGGATCCCAACAAAACATGAATGATTAAAAAAAGCTTGTTCTACCATGTTTTGGTCAACGAGATAGACGTGGCACCCAGAATGATCTCTTAATGATGCTTATAATTTTGAAGGTTTGTTTTTCTAAGTTTAATTTATATTATTTAATGAAAAATAAATCAGAAACTGAAATAAAAATATTCAGGTTTACCTTATTGTACTAAAGACATTATTAATGCTTAAAAATTATAAAGTTCAATTCTATTGTGAAAATGAATTTATAAGAAATTGAAATTTATTTAATTTAATAAAATTTAAACTAACATGAAAATTATTAATTTGGTTTTCACTTTTATACAACTGCATAAATTTGACCTAGATATGTATATTCTTTAGAAAAAAATTATGAAATGTTCAAATTAGAAAAGCATAAATGCCTTAGAAGAAAGGTTATGCAAATCCAAATTCCACATGCTCATAGTTGACTTTGTTCATGAGAGGAAGGAGCATATCCATGACTAGCCTCCTTCATTGTAGCATTAAGAATGGTAAGCTATTATGACATGACTTTACTATTTTATAGATAAAAATCCTTTTAAGAATATGAGAAAGATAATGAAGGTTATGGTATTTTGGATTAATAATGGGTGGAGTCTTACCTCTAATCAAAATGATAATTTTTTATTTAAAATAAGTTTTATTTCAATTGAGGTGGTTTGATTGTATGGTTGAGAGGTAGGTCTCATATTCTTTCTATTGAGGTTTGAATTTTTTTATGAGTTTTTGATTTGTAATGATAAGGTTAGAAGGATAGGTGTTCCCATGAGTGGTACCCTTAAAAGGTGGTTGTGTCTCCAAACGTTTTGGCCTTTGCTAAATCATAAGTTTTCTATTAAGCACTGGCTTGCGATTTCTATTAAACACTGGCTTGCGAGTTATTGACACTAACTTAAGAGTTATAATGATAGCCAACCAAATTTAAACCTGAACTTTATCCAAATAATTTTGGCTAATTACCAATTCCTCTAAATACAAAAATATCTAATCTCATATTTTTCTTCAACTATGATTATCATTAATTATATTTTTATACAAAGATGACCAAAATTTGAGAATTTGTGGCGATAATACATGTCTTGCAGTAATGGGCACGTATTTTGAACTTTTGATTGGTAGATGGTTCACACTTCGGATTTTGGTAAAAGTTTAACCCTGAATTATGCATGCTAAAAGGTTGTTCAATGAATCAATGACCATCTTCAAGAATGGATTATATGCAAATTTCAAAGGATGAGTGATAACAAGTTTCTCAAAGTTTGTGCAAAAGTTTCAAAAGTTCTCGATGAACAATAAAAACCTAAGTAAAAGAACTCAAAAGACTTAAAAAAATTGTGAGTTTTATCGAATCAAATTATGTGAAAAATGATTAATTGATATGAAAAAAAATAAAAAAAATTAAAATAAGTAAAGAAACTAAAGAAAAAGTGATATCTAAAATTTTAAAAATAAAATTAAAGTGTGTTATAAACTCAATACATCCCAAATCCTAAACGTTTTAGAAATTTTCAAAACCACACAAGGATAGAATATTAAAACATCCACAAATTGATTAATCAATATGTTGGGGCTACTTTAATGGAGATAGTAAATAAAAGGATTCTTTGTGTGGTGTTGGGAGGCTCTTTATTTATCACCAATGAACACTTCTTTGTCTTTAAATCATGTCTAAGAAAGGTAAGAAAGGGCTCTAAAAATTATTTAGAGTTATAGGTTTTAAAGCTTTTATTGAAAATGGAAAGGGGTCAAGGGACCTTTCTAAGAAAGGGCTCTAAAAAATTGACTTATAGGTTTTAAAGTTTTTATTGAAAATGGAAAGGGGTCAAGGGACTTTTCAGTTGTAAGTTTATGGGGACTTTAAGGTGATCATAAATTAGTGAATGGCAGCGACATGATTGGGCATTTTTTATGGCATCCTATTATGGAAAATGTTAAAGGCATGGTTCATTTGTTTAAAAACATAGCTCTCCGTTAATATTCTAAGAGATTAATACTCAAACAAATGATTTTTCAAAGGAATGGGATTAATTTCTATTCTAATCAAAGAGTTATAAGGAAACATCATACAAGTTAATTAATCAAAGAGTTATAAGGAAACATCATAGAAGTTAATTCTTAGTAGAATTGAGTTGATGCTTAAATTCTCTATTAAAGTGTTGTATATCTCCTAGGTTTATATTGTTGGTTATAAATTATATATATATTTTTTCTAGTATATGGAGTTATCTTTTGTTTTTAAATGATGAGAACATGAGAAATTTTGTATGTTTCTATTTTTTAAATGTGTGGATTTTTTAAATGTTTGGATAAGCAGACTTGTATTTAAAGTTTTTCTTTTTGTCATATAAGTACGATGATAATGTTAAACTTGTTGGGCTTCCAATTTGATATTATTTTCATTTCTAGTTAATCCCTTTTGACTGTCCAATCTTCCTTTTTTACCTCGTCACCATTCCCTTCATTGTGTTATTTCGAGAATTTTAATGGAATTATTATTAAACGTTTATAAGGAAATTATGTTGTTAATTTAATGGTTTTCCCATTGTTTTTAGTAGATTAGGAGGATTAAGAGTTGATTATTGCTAATGAAGGTTTTTCTTAGGTTGAGATTCACTAACACATATGTGAATTCAGTAACCCACCTCCATGTTCGGCATATTGGCACACTTCTAGAAGGAAATCCTAGACATGGGTTTTGTCCATAATGCCCCTAATATAGTTTCTAGTTATTCAAAGTGTGCCTAGTTCGATTCCACAAGCCTCCAAGTCTTGATCAACAATTCAACCAAAATAAGGAAGCAATTTCCAAACAATCAACATCGAGCATGAATTCTGAGGTAATGAAGTTGAATCTCGAAAATCCAAGATATGGGTTTTGTGCAGAAGGGTCCAAATTAGTTAACAAGAGAGTTGATTTCCAAAACACGAAATAGTTTGGGAGATATGACCTATTTTTAATCCGGGCTTGCCCAAATTTTGTGTGCAATCGGTTTCCCAAAAATGTAAAACATTGTTTGAACGAATTCTAGGTTTGTGGATCTTGTTCATTAATTTTACGTATAAATAAATCTCCATAGAGTCGGAGGAGGGAAATAGATTAGGAATCTAGACAATTGGAGATTAGACTTTGAGACTGATATTTCTTACATTGATTTGTATCATTGAAATTTCTTAATGAACATGTTGGTGTGTTGAAGCTCAAATTGTGGTTCCATTTGATCTAGTTCTGTAGTCGTTTTAGCAACGAAATGCCAATTGGGAGGCCCCACCAATCTAGCTATTGTTGCCCTGTATCATTAGAGAATTGTAAGTGTGTTTCATGAATTTTCCGTGTTTTGTTTAGCTCTATTTTCATTCATTTTCTGTAATTAATTTCATGATCGTTTATGATTTAATCATGTCCAGTGTGACAACTTGCTAATAGATATCGTTTGAATGGGAATTGTGCCATTAACACAGCCCTACAAGCACTATGATTTCATCATTTGAATATATATCAGCAGTGTGACTCTGTTTCACATAAAAAAAAATTGCAAACAATATCTATGTTTTCTAAGTGTTATTGAGTAATGGTTTAAACATAAATTGAATAGTTGAATTGTTGTCTTGATTTGTGATTACATTCCCTTTCATAGTTGCAAATAATTTTATCAACTTTGAAACATGGGGTTGTATTCTTTGAGTCTCCATATCTAATGAGATAATATTTGAGTTTGTTGATATACGTTTTGTGTGTGTAATTATATGCATGGATTGATCCTCATTCTTGTCATTCCTTTTCTATTTGTACTCTTAGTTTAGAGATTAAATTGCTTTGATTATATGTAGCATAAATATCATTAGAGTTTAAATGATAAAATTGTGTTTTTTTCATTGTGATGAATGTTGGATAAATTTCAGTGCAAGATTCACAACTTGAGCATTTAAAATTGTTTATTGTTGACTCAATGAATCCTTTTCAATTGGAAAAGTGTGAATAGATTAATTTTCCAAAAATCCTTTGTATGCTCAGTTTTCTTTTCAATTACACGAATAGTGTCACTTGAAGGTGGGAACGATATTTTCCCTTAGAATTGCTTACATGAATGCTCAGGACATGATTGAGTGAAAGGTTGTAGCCTATGCCACTGAGGCATTTTCTTTTTTTGTTGCCGAATGAACAATCTTGTGATTTTCTAGCATAGTTTCATTTTTTTTTTCCATAGATTAGATATTCATCCTTGTCCTAGTGCCTACACATACAATGTTGGCATCTCTAAGATTACACCCCTAGATTGATGATTTAATGCTCAACAATTAAGTTAATTAATTTGCTCAACATTTTTGGTGTCGTTTCCAGGGAGATGCTACAAGGGATTAGAGCATAGATATGTTGTTTTCATAAGTTTCCTATTTTTTGTGTAATTTATCTACAATTGCAACTTGGGGAGGAGAAGCAGTAAGACACAAAGGCACCCTTACTTCAAAGTTTTAGAAGGGGTTCTATCCCGACGCATTTTCTTTGGTGAGTTTCCCCAAATCCTCATTGTTTACTTTTATATGAGTGTGTTTTCTTTTATTTTGATTCATGAAAATGAAGAAGCTAACTCATGTCAACATACAACTTGGTGACAACAGGGTCTTAGTAGCGTGAGTGTGTCCGAGTACATGATGAGTTTTGTTTTGAAATTATTTCTTTTGGCCAAATTTATTTAGGAAGGTTTTATTTTGGAGCTAAAAGATCCCCCTGCATATTAATCCATTTATGAGCAAGATCTCTAAATCAACAGGGAGAAATTAAGAATGCTCAATAATTTGTTGAGAAAGGGAGGAAATGGCATCATAATAAGTGTCTCAAATTCTTTTCCAAAGCTCATAATCATCATTAGGGGCAAGTCTATACCTCATGAAGTAGTAAAAGAGAAAAATGATCCATGAAAAAAACCCACCAGAGGAAGATCTAGAAGTTTCTTCTAGTTATCCTTATCAACATCTGGAGGAAATCCAAGAATCATGGACAACATCCATTGAAGAAAAAACATCGGAGTCGGAGGTCGAAGAGTTCCTTGCATATTTTTCACCAAATCCAGATCCCATGTGCATTCAAGAATTTGATGGGAAAAAATCCTATGGAATTTATGGCATGAAAACCAAAGAAGAGAATCAAGAAGACAACGATTACATTGAATCATGGCTCCAAACAGTCATCAAGCCTCACCATTCCATTCTTCAACACTTGTTTGCACCATGTCCATCAGAGTGGTTGGTCCCTCATATTCTGGTATCTCTCAAAGCATATTTTTTAAACTTGAATATGAGTGCAATTGTAATTCTGTTACGCAGATGGTTACATTGGAAATACTCTTACAATTGAAGAGACACTTTCCTTTTCAAGTAAAGTAGGATAGTGTAGAAAAATAAAATAGTAAAGAGAATCATAAGTCCAACTGTGAAAACTAGTTTACTGGCGCATTTGGACATGAAGTTTGCTTGAAAACCAGGAAACTAGTGGGGAAAGTTCACAATAAGTTCTTCTTATAATATTTTTGTAATATTGTAATATGGTCCTTCAAAATCATTTTTTCTATGCTTGTGTCAGCTGATGGGGGATTCCTTAAGGCCCTCCTTCTAACAAACCTTTCCCCATTGAATCCAACACATTATCTGGGGTCGAGGTTAGAGATTTCATAATGCCTTGGAATCTGCATGCATTAATGTTAGATCTCTTTGTTGTCAACCATGGGGATTCACCAATTCCTCTTGATTGACGAATCTTGCAGGTGAATCGACATCAACACATCTATTTGTACCTGTTAATATGCACTAAGTTACTTTAGCGCTCATTGTCATTAAAGATGAGTTGCTTCATGTTGGTTAATGACATACCTTAATGGTCGGTAATCCAACAATTTCTCTTCATGCTCAAAATCAACACATGTATTCGCATGACAAGAATTGTACCTCCGATTTGGGTAGCATATGAAGACTATATGGTTTATGGTATTGATAGAAGCTTGCAGCATTTTCACATTCTTCAAAGTAGCAATTTATTTTTCTTGTTCAACAACATTTCTAACAACCACTTGCATCAACACTTCCATGATCTTATGGTGCACAAGCAGACAACATTCTAGAGAAGAATAACTCTTTCTTTTGAAACATGAAACCATAAATAAAGAATAAGTTTTATTTTTTATCATATTCAACAATTATTTTATGTAATTAACATTGATTTAGTCCTACTAATAAATCAAGATCAGAGTTTTTAGAGCTCCACTTCCAATTTTCAGCACATGGACTTTTGCATTATCATATTCAAAACTCAATATTTCAGTTCCCTCTAATCCAGATAGTGTTTTGGAGTCCCAAAGAGAACAATTTGCAGGTGGTCAACCTCAGTGAACATCAACAGAAGCTTTAGCAACCACATTTGTGCATCTGTTCCCAACAGTTACAAGATCAATATAATAGTTACAGGACAAGATGTAGCATGTCGCTTCCAAGCTTCCTTGCAAATTTAGTGATGCAGGAACACTCCCATCAACAAATTCATCTTTTCAAGAAGACCTGGGACGGTCTTAAAATTTACTAAGGGAGTGGGTTCCCTAATTTTAATTTATTGTAATTTCTATGTTTTAGTCAATTCTAGGAGAATCTAGATAATGGTGAGTTATTTGAATAAGTGGTTTTCATGAGAATGAGTCTATATTGTTAGCAGATTTTGAGGATTGGAAGAGATTTTAGGGATGAGTGAGGATATTGTGGATCTGAGAAATCCTTTGTAGATTTTTAAGGAGTCTGAATAAGATATGAACTAATTTATAGTTCAGATTATATCTTTAAATATGTAAACCTTTGGGAATGTAAGGCGTTGGTCAATTAGTAAGGAATATGTACAAGAGAGAGAGAGTGGTCAATTGGATAGGAATATGATCAAAGAGAGGGTTAGAGTGTGAATGATTAGAGAGGTTTAGTGTGCAGAGTTATGGGAGAGATTTTTGAATTATTAAAGAAATTTCCATGTGTATGATTTTGAATTAGATGTACTTTATTCTTGGTCTCTAGAATTCAATTAATGTTGTGTGGATTTAAAGGATTTAATTCCTCATTTCTATTCTCCGAATATCCTCCTCCAGTGATTCTATTATGACAATATATTGAGTTTATATTCCTTTGCAGATCTAGATCGATCTCTCTATCAAAAAAAAACCTTTGTTAAGTGTATATTGCAATGTCATATTTTATGCCTTGTATATAAGTCAGATTTGGGAAGAATTCATTTGTTTAAATAGTAGTGAAATTTTTATAAAATCGTGAAGTTATATCTTTTGATCATCAATCATCAGTTGAGATCGACGATCTTAGTAATTGTGAATTGGATTGGATCATCCAAAAATTAGGATCGGGATTATTGACTTATAGGGGAAGTTATTCCAGGACCATTGGATCAAAGCTTGAATGAGAATAATTGAAGACCGTCAGATCACAAAACATGTGCCTTAGAATGATGGTTGTGGTAAATTTTCAGGCTAGAACAAGCTTGGGTGTTAACAAAGAATACCCATCCTAAAATTGAAGA
Source organism: Picea glauca (assembly GCA_000966675.3). Lineage (NCBI taxonomy): Eukaryota > Viridiplantae > Streptophyta > Pinopsida > Pinales > Pinaceae > Picea > Picea glauca. The sequence continues at coordinate 464,649 of JZKD02S1656904.1, forward strand.
GATTGGGGGTTAAAGAAAGCTCAACCACCCACAAAGGGGTTTGGTTATAAACCACCGGGACACGTACAGTAAAGTCTGTGGATTCAGGTCTTGATAAAGTGGGTTTTGAAATTGACTCCCCATCGCCCACAATACTATATAGTTATACCGCTGTGGTAAGTGGAAAATAATTGTTTGGTTAGGGTGAGATTTTTTTTTATGGTCATATGGAGAGGGAGTGTTTAGCGCTCAAACCAACTTAGGATGGAGGATTGATAAAGGATTTAGAACCAGTTTGAAGGGACGCTTAACGTGAAGCCGCTCTAATTTCACATTGTGAATTGTGGTATTAACATAGAGTACAAGTCCCTTCGAAGGAATATTGAACTTGATTTTGTGGTGTGCCATGGACAGAGTATCAAATCTATTAATGGAAGGATATTGGACACAATTTGTGAGCAGAAAGAGATTGGGAGCTGCAAGTAGAATAAGCTTAGACCTCTGCTACTATGGGAGATTGATATATAAGGTCATCATTTTGGTATCAAAGCTCAATTATACTCTAATATTGAGGAAATTAGGAGTGAATAATGAACAATCAGAATATATCCAAGACAAATATCTTGAAGAATATGTGTGGGTAGAGAAATGTTTAGAGGACAAGATCATGGAGAAAATATTGAAAATATTGAGTTTTATATTTGGTAATAACTCTGGTAAAAACAAAATTGTATATGTTGGTAGGTGGAAATAGAGAAGATATTGAGGTAGAGAACATAGATAGAAAGTTGTGACAAAGGAAATGGAGCAAGTGAAGTTATTAAAGAAGAACAGAATCATGTGGCAAACGAACCCGTACATAAGGAAGAAGCTATGACAAATTGTTGAAGAGAAGAGGATCGGTGTAGTTATCAAGAGGAATTGAGTATAGTGAAAAACCTATAGTTGAGGAGAAGGAGTTCATAGAAGGTTCCATAGGAGAGGACCTATGATACCAAGAGGTCAAGCTCAGGAGGAATCTTCAAGTGGTATTAGGTAGCATATGAGGAGACTTGCTATAGAGAAGAGGCTTGGTGCAAATCACAGTGGGAAAGGAGAATTTCACAAAAGAGAAGATGGATATTACTAATGATAGTCATGAAAGAGGTTCAAAGAACAACCACAACTAGAAGAAAGGGAATTCCAGAGTAGATGGAAAGAATAGAATGAGTAATGATGAATTTGACAAGTAGATGATTGAGTTAAGGGTACAACTCAATTATGTGGAAACGCTACTACGAGAATACAAAAGTGACCATAGATGTGGTTGGGTAATAAAAAAGAAGGCTAGATGGCCTATTAAGGAATTGATTGCAAGGAAGTAGAGGGACATACTGAAATATTTTTTCAAAAAGGTAGAATCACTCAACATAGTTGAGTATGAGGAATAAGTTCACTATTGTGAACATGAGAAAGGATCAATGATTGGATATGATGAGGTACATGAGAGATTTTATGAGAGTCTCACAGAGAAATGGGAGAGTTCAATCTAATAGAAGGATGAAGAGACTGATGAGAATCAGAATGAAGACATCATGGTTCAGTTCAACAAAGAAATATGATACCAAAAGTATCAATAGATACTCAAGGGTCTCATGGTTTTGGATATAATACTTTGTGTGTGTATGTAGGTCATGCAGATGTATCATCATTAAAATTTGTCATAAAGGTAGAGGACAATGAAGAATTGTCTCAAAGAGATAGAGACAAGGAGAATTTGCAAAATCTAAGAGAGAGAAAGGAGAATAGATGAGAAGGCAGTCCTGTGACAGACTCAAAAGAATATACAAGAAGATTGTCAGAAGATGATAAGGATGGGAAAACAAAAACAAAGAATGAGGTAACAAGTTTGTATTTTCAAATTGTATCTAATGGGTATGGATGTATGTTGACAGGAGAATTTAATGAGGAGGAACAACAATCAACTAAATTACACATGCACCATGGTGAAGACATGATAATTATGGAAGAATGTATAGAAGAATCAAAAGTTGAATAAAGTTTCAAATTGGTTAAAGGTACAGAAGTTGAAGACATGCTCAGTTACAATATTGTAATTGATAAAGTTGAGGGTCATAAGAATATTTCAGAACCTAGACATTGTTTTGAACAAAGTAAAGATGTAACGAGTGACATAAGTTTGCTAGGAGGTACTTTCATAAATAAAGTCCATGGAACCATGAAAGGAAGTGTACAGTAGTATGTAATCATGGAATCTGAAAGACACAATGATAACCAAGAGAAGGACATGAGAAAGGAAGTAGCTATATGGGGTAGAAATATCAAAGAGAAGGACATTGACAAAAATACTATTCCAATATTTGGACAACATACTGTGGATCTTGAAAAAAATATGGAATGTGAGGGACAAAAGGTGGTGCATGCATCCATTCTAATAATTTAGAAGGGACCTTCACAAGAAGGTGAACATATTATTTTCTCTGGTGGGTATGCAAGTGTGGGATTTAAAGACCATACTCGAATTAAGAAGGAAGTAGGAGAAAATTGTTTTTGAAACCTTTTGGAAAGTGATAGTAGGATTGGAGAAATTTTGGTCCAATAGCAAGAAGTAAATTGTCATAGTCACATGATCCGAAGAATGCATAAGTTTTAAGAAGAAAGTTATGCAGAAGCTGAAATTAAAGAATTGGTTCATGAGGAAAACCAAGAAGAGACCAAGGAGCATGAAGGAAAATACTCTGATGAAGTACTTACATAATTGGATAATAAGTTAAACAATTTTTTAATGGTGACATCCTTACATGGAAAGGAAAGTAAAGTAAAGGAACATCAAGGAGTTGAAGAACCTCAGTTGATTGATAAAGACAACCATGATCAACATAATACAAATGCATAAGTTTCTCATGGAGATACGGTCAAGGAAACTTGGAAATATTTCCCAGAGGTTGCAGAATATTCAACAATTCCTAACAAGAAGGATGCACTCAATACATTGAGAGAAGGAAAGGAGTTTTTAGATTTCCAAATTAATGGTTTGTTTGCATATATTAAAGCAATTGCAAACAGAAAGCATATGAAGGAAGAGATGTTTGAGGCAATCAATAGACTTGATGTTTTTATAGATAATTCTTTATGTGAATATGTATGCACAGAGAAGGATACAAAACAAGGTGATGTCTTGAAGAACAACAGTAAAAGTATCCAGCAAGTTGTGCAGGAAAATAGAGAATTCTGGAAGAAATTAATGCACATGGAATGGATAACCAACAAGACAAAGAAATTACAATAGCAATCATGTTTATGGTTAAAAATGGGTTCAAAGAGCCTAGGAAACATAATGTTTTCTTTAATGTGTTTATTTTGTGTGCAGATGCAGATATATATGGGAATTTTGTAGATAGAAACAGGCAATATTTCATAAAGCAGCAAGGGAATTCATAAGAATAGTGTGAAGAAAGGAGAATTCAATCGATTGTCTTAACTATTTATGAAGGAATGTTTAAAACATAGTGGATCATAACTCTCATGAAACTAGGCATTGTTGGGGTAATGTCTCAAGTAACGGAGTTTAGTATGCATGGGAAAATATATGTTTTAATGAATGAATTTTACCCTCAAGAAGTTGGATATCACAGTAAGTATGTTGTTTTAGAAACTTGGGGAAATGAAAGAAGCATAAAGATGGTAGACATGATCATACAATTTCTTTGTATAAAGGTACAACAACAAGCTTGCAACAATAACATGTATTAGGAAAACGATGAAATGGACATTGAGGTAGATGGATTGTGGCAAATTATGGAGGAAATTCAGAAGTGTAGGAAGACTCAGATAAAAGATACATTCATCCAAGGGAAACAACATGGTAATATTTGGGATCTTGGAAGTTGTAGGACACCAACGAGGAAACATTATAGCAGGACAAGTTGACTACAACAACGTGAAGTTTGGAATCCAAGATAACTCTAGAAAGTGGAAGAATCATGATCAAGAGATCCTGAATATTTTGTTCCTTGGGAGTCTGATGCAGGAGCGCTCCCATCAACAAATTCATATTTTCAAGAAGACCTAGGAAGTTCTTGAAATTTACTAAGGGAGTGGGTTCCATAATTTTAATTTATTCTAATTTCTATGTTTTAGTGAAATCTAGGAGAATCTAGATAATGGTGAGTTATTTGAATAAGTGGTTGTCCCGATAATGAGTATGTATTGCTAACATATTTTGAGGCTTGAAAGAGATTTTAGGGATGAGTGAGGATATTTTGGATCTGAGAAATCCTTTGTATATTTTTAAGGAGTCTGAATAGGATATGAACTAATTTATAGTTCATATTATATATTTAAATATGTAAGCCTTAGGGAACGTAAGGGGTTGGCCAATCAGTAAGGAATATGTCCAAGAGAGAGAGAGATGTTGGAATACTTAGAGGGGGGTGAATTAGTATGAGCACTTTATTATCACTTTTAAGCATAATATGTAATTATTAGCATCATCAACAATATATCATCAATATATCAAGAGCAATATAAATCAACAGAGCATAATAGACATCCACAGAAACATAGTACACTAGAATTTACTAGAAACCCAAATGGGAGAAAACCATAGAATTCTTTTCTTATATATCAAAATAATACATTAATTGGAAGCACCAACTTCCCAATTCTCTAGCTACAAAAGGAAGGAGGATACAACACTCTATTTACATGCTCAAACCTGAAGGAAGCTACAACTCCATGAATTCTCTGGCTCCAACCAGAAGGAGGATACAACCCCCTGATTTTCAAGCTCAAACCTGAAGGAAGCTCCAACTACCCGTGTTCTCCCACACCAACTAGAAGGAGGATATGACCCCCTTTCCTTGCCCCATCCTTCCAACCTGAAATATAAATGTAGACCAACTGTCACTACCACAATCATTGCCATTGTCACTATCACATCAACCTGTAACCTATCACATCAACTTGTCACTATCATTGTATCATCAACCTGTAACTTGTACCATCATCACGTGCTATACCAAATATTGTACCATGTCATCTATCAACTGTGTACCAACATATGTAGTATAACATGCATGAATCATGTACCATAAGCTATGCCAAATGTAGATACCATAGCATTAATGAGGAGTAGCTAATCATGTATCAAATCATATACCATGTACTAGAGCATCAACCATGTATAGAACTTGTACCATATACCATAGCATAAATATGTACCATATGATCAATGAAGTGCCCCAAAGAACCAGAGCATGTGCCTCATGCTTATGCCACCATACATCAAGTATATACCTCAACCATACATCTACAAAATGAGCACATAAGAATACTTATACATTTGTAGTTGACCTGATATACAGTAGTGATGACCTATATGCTTTCCTCTAACCTTAGAGACCTAGTACAAGAATTTCCAACAAATCTATCTTGTCCTCATGGGATTAAGAAATGATGTCATGCAGGGCCTTGTGTGATAGGCACTATTCAAACTGCAGGGATGCCTCGTGGGACATTAGTAGTCTGACCCCTGGGGGTCAACCAAACTAGGGTTTCCTCATAACATTTTGCTCTCCTTTGGAACCCCAAAACTCCCAGACTTCTTACTTATTGCTACCTCATATTTCATCGTCACAAACTTTCCAAATAGATCACTATTTCACTAGAAGATATTCAATAGAATAAGTGAGTGAATGTACTTGTGAATGAATCCTTGAGGTGTATGTATACTTTTGTTGGGTAATTTCTTTCCCTAATCTTAAGGGCTTCTTAACTTTCTTTTTACAACCACTTTATGATTTCATTAAATACTTGTAACCAACTAGCGACATCTTGAACATTCTTCGGGGATTCTAACTTCACAAGGCCATAAATATTCAACCATGAGGAACTACATGGTGTACCACCTATCACCGGAAATGACATGATGAGCACTATCCATCCATGAGTGAGTTTCTCTCATTTACACCATCCTTCATGAAATTTTTCCTTGATCAACTGCGGTTTTTGTTATCCCCAATTTCTAGGGATAACTAGGAGATCATGTCTTGAGGCCAAAAGGTCCTAGACATGGAGTACTGAGAGAAGGATTGAGCAAAGCATGACCCTGGAGGGCCCATATTTCTTGTTCTTCATCAGACCTGTCCTTTCAGCAGCAAAAACATCCATCACCTTTGGCTTGGACTTGCATCGGAGAAGACTCTTGCTCCATGAGGTAATTGGTCCAGGTATCATGGTATGTGTCATGTTTGATCATTATAATTTTCAGATATATGCATTAGGTTCCTTTCATTTCTAACAACTGCTTGGATCTTACACTAACCCACTTGAACATGGTTGGGGGGATTAACAGGGTGCCCTAGCAAGCTTGTATTCATAGGTTTTGGTTAGTCACCAAAGGGGATTTTGAAGAGCCATCGTCCACTCCCATCATTATATCACTTTTACATCTTATCTCCCATTCATATATCCCATTCCCCTAGTCTAGACATTAGGATGACCTATTTATGGGGTTACACCTTATCCTGTTGGAAGAAGCGGCTAAAGGCCCAGGGGGTAAAAGCAGCTGGTAAAAGATAAAAGCCATAGAAAATAAGACCTAGAGATGCCTTGCCTAGGGATCCCTGAGAAGGCAATAAAAAGCCTCTCAATAAGAAACAAGAGGGACCCTAAGAAAATGTACAAAAAAAGACCTAGCCAAGAGGATGGGGGGTCTCATCACAAGCCAACCCATTATGTTCATAGGTACCTAGCAGTATGACATTGCCATTATCTGGTTACCATGCCAGGGCAGTGACCTTTGGTTGCATGGCCAGGGGAAAGGGGGTCTCATCGCGAGCCAACCTTATCATCTCTGTGAAAGTACTGGTGGGTAACACTGTTAGCTCTAGTCACCATGCCAAGGTAGTGTCCTCTAGTTAGACCTTGAAATAAAAAGAAAGAAAAAGCAATGAATAAAAGAAAGAATAAAGGCAATAAAGGGCTTGGAAAGAATTGC
>JZKD02S1656904.1:472015-487810 GCA_000966675.3 Picea glauca
TTAGATGATATGTTAGGGGTCTTATGCATGCATTTGATAAAATTAATGATGAAATATGATTGACATTGCTATGATCCCGAGGACTAATGAGCCCATGGAGGGCGAAGTTTTTGATATGCAGGACCATACCCAATGGACGAGTACCAGGTGGATCGGTACACATGGGGAGATGATCAGTTCAGACCTCCATGGGGCTGAAGAGCCCATCAGATGGTTGTTGGGACCTCATCAAAGGCAGAGACAGGACAGTGATTGATCGAGCATTTTCACGAGAGAAGAAGAAGGATGTTTTCATCCAGGACACCTTGGTTGCTCCTAGCCCTAGGGGGTTGACCCACTGCAGGTGGAAAGTGTCCCTCTATTGACCTAGGACATCCTCCAGAGATCCTTGATGTCACCTCCAGCATGTGGCAGTATTACAAGGCAGTTTGGCACGTGTGGCAGAGTTTGGAGGCCTAGAGAGGGCCAACGTTTGTCTTCTAGTGCTGAGATTTACCCTAAAAAGGGCCAATGTCCCCCTCAGAGGGGCTAGACGTCCTGCTTACTGCTCATTTAGGGTTTTCTTTAGGCAGTTTAATGTAAAATAGTATGATTTTTAGTTACCAGCCTTGTCGGTTGTTTTAATGACCTAATTTTTAATCAAGGGTCATTGGATGATATAAATTGAGGATGTTTTCCCTCATTATAACATAAGACACTTCACTCACACAAGTGAGATCTGATTTTTGTGACCTACTTGGGTAGATTTGTTGTCTAAAGTGAGGCACACTTGCTATTGGAAGGATATTTTTGGCATTTATGGCATTTCTCTCAAGGAAGGTTTACAGGTAGGGTTTGCTTGTGCTTTTCTTCATGACATGTAAGTAAATTTTCTTGCAAAACTTCTTAAATGAATGGTTTTAGGTATAATTTATTGCATTTGCTTATTGTATTGCTAATTTAAAACCCTAGGTAACAAGCACACAAGTAGATTATTGTTACATGTCCCCTTGTTGAGAATTTTTTTTCAGCCATTGAAGAAAAGAGATAGAGCCTAGTCGTTGCTACACTTGTCTTGTTTCTTTTGAGCTAGTGTTGAAGTCTATAAGTTGAAAAGAGGAGATTTCCTAGGCCTAGATTGCCTACACCTAGGGTTTTCACCTTCTAGGGTTTGAAAGCCTTGTTATTGCAACACTTTCTCCCTTAGATTTATGCTTTAGGCTAGCCGTTTTGCCAAGTTGATTTAGAGAAGGAGGAAATAGCATGAGGCCTTGCTTAAGAAACACCAGAGTGAGCCTCTTTCCCCTAGGGTTTTGATTCTAGGGCCCTGCCTTTGCAGCACCATAGAAACCTACCTTCTAGTCTCCGAGTTATCATCCTTTCGAGACCTTGTGCCCTTATCTTTTGACTCCATTTACCCTATGGCACTGATTTGATCTCCAACGTTGAAGCTTTAGTGTACAAAACTACTTCCAAAACATAAATTTCAAACCCTAACTAACATAACTAACTTAACTAAGGCTTACATCATAGTTGAATATCTCATCTTGACGCAACAAAAGTGTAATATAAGCAATTAAATGATGATTTGAAGCATTTATTGAGTAAATTGTTGATTGGACATATTGTTGGCTTAGTCATATTGGTAGATATTGATGAATTGATGATCTTTCATAGCTAATTGACACAACGTTGACTTCATTCTATATCTATTGCTTTACAATTGCTTATTGAATAATACCAGATAGTCAAAGAAGTACTAACCCTTTGAGTTATAGCCTGCAAATATATATTGTGTTGCTATTGTCTTGTTCCGAGCAGTCGTTTTCAATAGGGCATACACTTCTTTTATTGGTTGATTAGTCGGGCTGTCTGACTTTGGTGGTAACCTGTGAGGAGGGAACTCGAAAACTTGACCTTGTATCTTCTGCCTCTTCAAACCCCAGGTTACCGGGGATGTCTCCCCTAGGATAACCTCCCTAAACATAAAGAACCTCCCCATCGAGGTGACATTGGGTGGGGAAGGTTCCTATTGTGCTAGTTTGTCCTCTATCCTTTAGCTTGTGACCTAAACTACAAACTGTGCGATAACATTTTGGTGCTGTTGCCGGGGAACACTGAGTCAATCTTCCTCAATGACAAATCTTTTGGTAAGACTTGCCTCAAAGACCTTTCTCTTACAAGCTTACCTAGCGACTCCACTAGAATTTATTCCCCTATTCTTTGATAGTTTCAGGAAAACTATCTGGCGACTCCACAAACCAAAAGGAGATTCAATAATCCTCCTTTAGCTTTCAGAAGGAATCCTCCTTTGAATTCACTTATTGTCAAGTCACTTTTTGGAAAGAGACTTCCTTTAAACATGTCTACCTCTCAGAATGGTACTACAAACCCAGTTAACAATCAAAGACAATGGTCATCTACTTTGTTCAAGCCATTAGACATGTCAGCCATACCTGGCTACCCTAGGCAAATGCCACCCAAGTATGAGAAGTGGTTGCCTAAGTTTACCGGCACTGATGCCACTAGTGTCGAAGAGCATATGAGCAACTTTTGGGCATTTTTTCAGCTTCACCCCATTAGTGATGATGCTGAGGACTTGGTTATGAATTTATTCTCTGCTACCCTTTATGATGTTGCAAGACGTTGGTATCTTAGTCTTCCTGATGGAAGCATCAAAACCATGGATAGACTTGAGAAAATCTTCCTCAAAAGGTGGAGCATCAAAGAAGACCCTAACATGCTGCTCACCCGACTAAATAGCCTTGCCAAGCATCAAAATGAGTCTATTCGAGAATTTCACACCAGATTCGAAGCATTACTCCAACGAATTCCCCCAATCCATCATCCGAAAGATGATTATCTTATTCACATTTATACCAGATCTTTCAGTGGCCAACTAAGGTATCTTCTTAGAGACAAAGACCCTCAATCCATTCAAGAATCCTAAGAGCTCACTACCAAGATAGATGGAAATATCCTTTCATCCAAGATTGAGCCCTTTCCTAACCCTAGGGGGAGAATAGACACCAAGCAAAAAGTGGTACACAATGTTGAGCCTACTTCAGATCTCTGCACCAGTATCAGTAAGCTACAATATTCCATGGACAACATCATGAAGAATCAAGAAGAAATGATGAACCATATCGTTAGGCTTGAAAAGTCCCAGACCTAGGCACCTAGGCCCCCATTTAAAGGGCAATTCCATAAAGGGAACCAAGCCTACAAGCCGAAGAATGAAAGTTAATTCCCGAATACTCTAGCCCCCACAAATGTCGTTGATGAAAATCCTTGGTGCCTGGAATGCAGTGAAGCACATTGGGAGAATGAATGCCATTATAACACTAGCCAGCAAAAATTCAACAATCTGGACTGCTTTATGAATCTTCCTCAGATAAATATCATGGATATAGAACATCAGCAGGCCCTGAAGGAAGCAACAAGAGCAACAAGAATGGAAATAATAAACAACTTGGACCAAGAATCACGAGAAAAGCTAAAAAAGCAAGAAGTTCAAGTATACAGGAGAAAGAATCCAAAACAACCTATCGTTGTTCAACCAAAATTTCTTGAGGTTCTTCCTCCCAAGACACCCAAGACAAATAAGGTTAACCTTGATTTTGACTTTGAAGGAGCTTTGTCAAAAATGCATGTGAACATTCCCTTAAAAGAATCAATTAATATCCCCTCTATAAAAGAACACTTTGATACCTTCTTTTCCGGGACAGCTGAGCCTATGGACCCCCCAATCATTTTGCAAGCTGGTCACTTCAGGATCTAGTATGGTTAAAACCCCTCGTTCTTCATAACTCTAGTGATGAACAAAAAATACCTTAACAATTGCATGTTAGATATGGGTGCTGGTGCGAATATGTTGTCTCTTAAAGTCATGCAACAAATGGGCTTGAAGGTCACTAGGCCTTACAGGAATGTGTGTGGTTTTGAATCCAAGGCAATACCCACACATGGTGTGGTTGAAAATGTCGAAGTACAATTGAAAGAATTCCCTAAGAAGATAGTCCACATAGATATATAGTGGTTGATGTCCCAAACGTGTGGGGAATGTTGTTGTCTAGGAAGTTTGGTGCAATTATATGTGGGTCCCTTGAAATGGATCTCACCTTTTTGCGGTTACCTTTGAAATATGGGACAACTGGACGTTTACTCAATGTACCAATAACTGGAAATCACGTACAAGATGTCGTTCCTTCCGTAAATGAAGCGCAGAAAGATGTGATACAAAATCTTCAAGAATATTCTCCAAAAGATATGCCCTTTGCAATAGAGGAAGAGTTTGACCAAATTGAGTGGCCCAAGAAAGAAGAGTACCAACAACTCCTAGATGAGTTTCAAAACAAAGAGGTTGGGACGATGAAGATATTAAAATGGAAAAAGGATGAAGAGGACATGCAAATTCATCCATCCCAACAAGAAGTTTTTACACCAGAACCCACCCACCTCCCTCAGTACAGTACACCAAGGTTGTTCAAGGAACAACAAAACACAAGATCTGAAAATACAAGGAGGGAGATTTGGTATGGACGTGGGATACTCAGAAAGGAGAGCCAACTAATGTAAAAGGAAGTATGCAATCATGGCTCAGACCTTTCAAAGTCGGAATGGAATCAATTGATAACTCATACTATTTGTTCACTTTGGAAGGAAGAAGGTTCCCATTACCCATTAGCGAATGCCTCCTCAAACCCCACTAAGGTGGTAGTACATGATTGTACAGGTAAGTATAGATAGGTAGGCATTTTTTCGTGTATTATACCATCTGCATTTCATGATAGTGTGTTTCCTTGCATGCATATTGATTGTTTTATTTCAGTCATATATATATATATATGTTCTATTTTGTGAGGTGACAATACCACCCCACCTTTGTTACTTATGCCCTATTCGAGTGTGAGCAGGTCTGCAGGTTTATGCCAGAGATGCTGAGGTTCTCATGCGCTCTACAGTGAGCACATGTCCCCGAGTTGGATACAGATGTTATCAACAATTTCTAGGGATAACTACGATATCATGTCTTGAGGCCCACAGGTCCTAGACATGGAGTACCGAGAGCAGTATTGACCAAAGCATGGCCCTAGAGGGCCCATCTTTCTTCTTCTTCATCAGACCTGTCTTGTTAGCAGCAACAACATCCATCACCTTCGGATTGGACTTTCATCGGAGAAGACTATTGCTCCATGAGGTAATTGGTCCAGGTATCATGGTGTGTGTCATGTTTGATCATTATAACTTTCAGATATATGCATCAGGTTCCTTTCATTTCTGACAACTACTTGGATCTTACCCTAACCCACTTGACCATGGTTGGGGGGATTAACGGGGTGCCCTAGCAAGCTTGTATTCATAGGTTTTGGTTAGCCACCAAAAGGGATTTTGAAGAGCCATCGTCCGCTCCCATCATTATATCACTTTTACATCTTATCTCCCATTCATCTATCCCATTCCCCTAGTCTAGATATTAGGATGACCTATTTATGGGGTTACACCTTATCCTATGGGAAAAAGGAGCTAAAGGCCCAGGGGGTAAAAGCAGCTGGTAAAATATAAAATCCATAGAAAATAAAACATAGAGATGCCTCGCCCAGGGATCCCTGAGAAGGAAATAAAAAAACCTCTCAATAAGAAAGAAGAGGGACCCTAAGAAAATGTACAAAACAAGACCTAACCAAGAGGATGGAAGCTCTCATCATGAGCCAGCCCATTATGTTCATAGGTACCTAGCATTATGACATTGTCATTATCTGGTTACCACGCCAGGGCAGTGACCTTTGGTTGCATGGCCAGGGGAAAGGGGGTCTCATCATGAGACATCCTTATCATCTCTGTGAAAGTACTCATGGGTAACACTATCAGCTCTGGTCACCACGCCAAGGAAGTGTCCTCTAGTTAGACCTTGAAATAAAAAGAAAGAAAAAGAAATGAATAAAAGAAAGAATAAAGGCAATAAAGGGCTTGGAAAGAATTGCATCCATGACAGGTACAACTCACCTCCTACAAAGGCACCCAAGGATAATATCCACCCCTGGTTTTCACTATGTCTGGGCATCCTTAGACCACACCACCTCGTATTACATGGCTTGGATGATATCCTTTGCGAACTTTCCTTTTCTTATGGATGCTGGCCCAATAGATTACCTTGTCTTTTTCTTTAGCTTTGTATAATAGGTCAATGTAATGTCTTTGAGCTATTAGATGATATGCTAGGGGTCTTATGCATGCATTTGATAAAATTAATGATGAAATATGATTGACATTGCTATGATCCCGAGGACTAATGAGCCCATGGAGGGAAAAGTTTTTGATATGCAGGACCATACCTGACTGAGAAGTACCAGGTGGACCGGTACACATGGGGAGATGATCAATTTGAACCTTCATGGGGCTGAAGATCCCATTAGATGGTTGTTGGGACCTCATCAGGGGCAGAGACAGGACATTAATTGATTGAGCATTTGCACGAGAGAAGAAGAAGGACGTTTTCATCTAGGACGCCTTGGCTGAGCCTAGCCCTAGGGGGTTGACCCACTTCAGGTGGAACATGTCCCTCTGTTGACCCAGGATGTCCTCTAGAGATCCTTGACGTCACCTCCAGTGTGTGGCAGCTTTACAGGGCAGTTTGGCATGTGTGGCAGAGTTTGGAGGCCCAGAGAGGGCCAATGTTTGTCTTCTAGTGCTGGGATTTGCCCTAGAAAGGGCCAACGTCCCCCTCAGAGGGGCTAGATGTCCTGCTTACTAATCATTTAAGGTTTTCTTTAGGCAGTTTAATGTAAAACAGTATGATTTTTAGTTATCAGCCTTGTCGACTATTTTAATGACCTAATTTTTAATTAAGGGTCATTGGATGATATAAGTTGAGGATGTTTTCCCTCATTATAACATAAGACACTTCACTCACACAAGTGAGATCTGATTTTTGTGCCCTACTTGGGTAGATTTGTTGTCTAAAGTGAGGCACACTTGCTATTGGAAGGATATTTTTGGCATTTATGGCATTTCTCTCAAGGAAGGTTTATAACTAGGGTTTGCTTGTGCTTTTCTTTATGACATGTAAGTAAATTTTCTTGCAAAAATTCTTAATTGAATGGTTGTAGGTGTAATTTCTTGCATTTGCTTATAATATTGTTGATTTAAAACCCTAGGTAACAAGCACACAAGTAGGTCATTGTTACATGTCTCCTTAGAGAGAGATTTTTCAGCCATTGAAGACAAGGGATTAAGCCTAGCCTTTTCTACACTTATCTTGCCTCTTCCTTTGAGCTAGCGTTGAAGTTTATAAGTTGAAATAAGGAGACGTCCTGGGCCTAGGTTACCTACACCTAGGCTTTTCACCTTTTAGGTTTTGAAAGCCTTGTCTTTACAACACTTTCCCCCTTATACTTGTTCTTTATGCTAGCCATTTTTCCAAGTTGACTTAAAGAAGGAGGAAAGAGCATGAGGCCTTGCTTAAGCAACACCGGAGTGAGCCTCTTTCCCCTAGGGTTTTGATTATAGGGCCTTGCCTTTGCAGCACTCTAGAATCCTTCCCTCTAGTCTTTAAGCCTTCATCCTTTCAAGATCTTGTGCCCTTATCTTTTGACTCCATATACCCTAAGGCACTGATATTTGACCTCCAACATTGAAGTTTTAGTGTACAAAACATTTCTCAAAACCTTAATTTTAAAACCCTAACTAACAAACTAACTTAATTAGGGTTGACGTCACAGTTGGATATTTCATCTTGATGCAACAAAAGTTGAATATAAGCAATTAACTGATGATTTCAAGCATTCATTGAGTAAATTGTTGATTGGACATATTATTGTCTTAGTCATCTCCTTAGATATTGATGAATTAATGGTCTTTCATAGCTAATTGAAAAAACATTGAATTCATTTTACATCTATTGCAGTAGATTGCTTATTAATAATATTAGATAGTTAATGAAGTACTAACCCTTTGAGTTATAGCCTGCATATATATATATATATATTGTGTTGTTGTTGTCTTGTTCCGGGCAGGTGTTTTCTATAGGGCATACACTTCATTTATTGGTTGATTAGTCGGACTATCTGACTTTGGTGGTAACCTGTGAGGATCTGACTTTGGTGGTAGCCTCTTCAAACCCCAAGTTACCGGGGATGTCTCCCCTGGGCTAACCTCCCTAAAAAAAAAGAACCTCCCCATCGAGGTGACATTGGGTGGGGAAGGTTCCTGTTACGCCAGTTTGCCTCCTATCCTTTAACCTTTGACCTAAACTAAAAACTGAGCGATAAAAATTTCCACAACCATACCTTTAGGGCTATCATATTTCTTCAAGGGTTGACATCAATGACAACCAATCTCTCTATATCCCTGAATCCTCATATCAGGATATCAACCGCTAACTCTGGGGTTTGTGACTATAGATCTCATGAGTTCGGGTTTATGGATGAGTTTCAAAAGGTTTCTAGATATTCTTTGTTGTGTTTAATATTTTTATATAGTGCATACAAATAGATTTGGAACCATAACCAACTCAACAATTTTATTAAGCAAAATAACAGACAATATAAGGTAATATGTGAAAAATCAAACAAATCTCTTCAACTAGATCTTAATAGATGTCTATATTAATTGGAATACAAAATAAGATATTGAAAAATACCAATAATTATGATGAATTGGATGGATCTGATATCTACAAGGTAGATCCACTGCATGCACGGGAGGAAACGCTGTATGCAACCAAAAATGTGCTGCAAAAATACTGCAAAATATTGCAAAGTTCACCCTAGCAGAAATACTTGTTGGAACGAGTTGAGATCTATCTCACATGGTTTTCCCTACTACCTATCACACTCGCCCTACCTCAGATATGGGAAGCTATCCCTCTACTACACTGTCGAAACCCTCGATGGATGCCAAAACCCCCATGCAATGAAAACTGATGAACTTGCACGATCTGGGTGTTTTACCCATCATAAAATAATGATATCTATGTCACTAGAAGTTCCCTATCCTCCTCTCAAATGGGTCAAAAGGAATTTTTATCTCCCTGTCTGGTTGGGCCTGGCGACCCCTAACTACTAATAAATCCTCCCCAAAACCTCATGCTGCAACTGGAATATCTGCGCACTGACTTGTGCTAGATCTCTCTACTTCTATAACCTGAACCTGTAGCTCAATCAAAAACCTTTGTGGTCCTCCTCACATACTAGCGTGTGTCTCTCAACATCGAACTTTGTCAATGGTGGTGGTTTTGTCCAGAAATCCACAAAATAAGTAGGAGGTCGCCTGACTCCTCTCTAGGTTCTAATTTCCAATTCATAACCTGCATAATAAGGAACTAAGTCAAGTTTTAGCCTTTTATATCCCTCCTCATATAATTTCTTGTTCACTTTATTCATTAAGTGGATTTTCCCTAAGTTTTTATTTAATAATCACTTAATGTCACTTTCAACTTCGGCTTTTCTAGTACATGACATTAAATCATTTTTATATTCCATTTTCTTCCGACTATAGCCTATGGGAACTAGTATAGGGTACTCAGTCACTCCTCCTAGACTCATCAATGGGAAAGGGACATAATTACAGTCCTCCCTTGCAAAAATTACTTATCCTCAAGAAGCATCAAGCTAGGGTGTTGTATGATGTGATATCCCTCCCATGTAGCATCCTACACTATAAGTAACCTCCATATGACTAGGAACTCCTTGATAATTGGACTCCTCAACCTACAATCCCTATGCTCTAGAACCTCCTCTGGCACCAAATCCAAATGACCCTCCTCGTCCAATGGTGGAAAATCCTCCGAAGTAGTAACCTGTTGTCCCTCTGCCTTCTTAAGGCAGGAAATGTGGAACACATTGTGGATATTACTACCCTTTGGTAGCTCTATCTAATAGACCACCTCGTCGATTCTCTGGGCGATACAGGAAGGTTCATAAAACCTGGGTTTCATTTTTTCTACTCCACTTTTCTTAAAAGAATACTATCTATATGGATGTAATCTCAGAATTACCAAATCCCCCACCTCAAAGCTGCACTCTACTCTATGTCATTTTGCATATACTTTTTGTTGATTCTGTGCTATTTGTAGATATCCTTCAATATTTTGAGAATATCCTGACTCTCCTCTATCCAATCTTTGGCTCTGGGAGCCTTGTTAACCCCAAACAATGTCTCCACGAATGAGGGTGCGTCGTTCCCATACAAGGCTCTGAATGGCGTCATCCTAATGTACATATGATATGTCGTGTAATAGAATTACTCACCCATATGGAGGCACTTTACCCATGTGCATTGTTGTCCCCCTACATATTTCTTCAGGTACCCTTTCACCCATTTATTGACTATCTATGTCTGTACATTTGTCTGTGGATGGTAACTAGTACTTGTATCCAACTCGGTGCCCACCATCCTGAACAACTCCTACCAAAATGCACTAATGAAGCACCCATATCTACCACTAACTATCTACCTGGGCAACTTGTGTACTCTAAAGACCTCTCTGAATAATAAATTTTCCACTTGGGTGGATTTATACTCAGTGGGTGTCGCGAAAAAATGCACAAACTTGGTCAGTCTGTCAACCACCACAAAAATACAGTCCCTCCCTTGCACCCTAGGTAGTCCTATGATGAAGTCCATGGAGATGCTCTTCCATTTCTGCTCCGGAATGGGTAGAGGTTGAAGTAGCCCTGTCGGGTGTGTTTTCTTGTACTTGTTCTACTGACAAGTCATACACTCTCGAACGTGTCTCAGTACATAATCCTTGAGACCCTTCCATGAGAATCTCTCCCTGATCTACCTGTATGTCTTGAAGTACCTCTGATGTCCTGCTAATGGCGAATTGTGACTATAGTTTAGAATATTTTCCTTCAGTGTAGATTATGGAACTAAGTAGATCTTGTCCTTGTAGAAGATGAGATCATCCATTGCTCGGTATCTCTCATCTACCACTTGCCCATCCATCACCTCAAAGGCGAATTTGTTTTTGAAGTATTCTACCAGCAATTGTGCCTTCCAATCTGTAGATATTCCCATCAACGGTCAAATCATTGACCTCATGGATAAGGCATCTTCTATGAAATTCCACTTTCCTTTAACATACTCAATGTCGAAGTCAAAGACTTGGACATTCGAAACCCATTTATGTCGTCTCTCATTGAGGTCTCTCTAATATAAGAAATACTTCAAGCTATTGTGATTGGTTTTCACCACAGATCATTGTTACGGTGTGCATGATAGCCATAATTTATTTTTTGTAGATAGGATAGAGCCTCTCTGACTCCCTGATTTTCCTGCTCTCAAGACTATGGGGTGACCTCCCTGCATCAATATTTCTCCAATACCCTCTCCTAATGCATCGCACTCCTAGACAAAGGGTTGTGAAAATCGAGAAGTGCTAGAACTACGCATGTGCTCAGACCTCCTTCATTTTCTCAAAATTTCATTGTGATGCCTCGGTCCAGTGGAAAGCCCCTCTCTTTGTCAAATTAGTGAGCGGTGCCCCAACTGTGAGAACCCTTTCATGAACCTCTTGTAGTAACTGCATAACCCAAAGAATCCCCTCAACTCCATGATTTTCTTGGGTGTTGGAAAATCCATCATGACCCTGATCTTTTCCCAATGTACTTGCACCCCTTGTTCACTGATAATGTGGTCTAAGTACATGATCTCTCTCATTCCTAAATCATACTTGGATTCTTTGGCATATAAGGATTGTGACTGCATAATGCTCAAAAAATAATCTAATTGTGCCAGATGCTCTTCCTAAGTCCTACTCTATATTATGATGTTGTCAAAGAATGTTGAAAAGTCAACAAGAAACACGTGTCTAATTTACTTTTCCCTTAAATAAATTGGACAATAAATATTAATCTATTATCTCATAATTACTTGAAATAATTAAATGAAATGGAAAATCAGTTAACTATGGGAAATTCAAGCTCAAAGGTTGACTGGTAAGACATGGAGGTGACTTGAAGTTGTAACAGAGTTATAAGTGTAGTTATGAGAGTTGTGAAGTAGTTTAACTCAGTTAGGTGAGTTAAGCCCAGTTGTACTAGTTGTAACCAAACTTACACTAGTGAGATTTCAGTGAATTAATTATTAATTAATTCATAATCAGTGAACTCACATGCAACTGAAGATTCACCGCGGTTCACTACATGCATGTCAGATTTAGTTGAGACCTAGTTGAGATAACAGGTGAAAGGGACAGTTTGACTATTAGTTGTGATTTGAGTGAAGTGCACTCATGAAATCACACATGCAGTGGATATGCTCATGAGCATGTGCAGACTTGGAAATTCGAATTCATCGTGAGAATTCTATTGCGGGGATTGTGTAGAGGAGGCAAGTTGTCTGGAGGTAGAGTATTAGCACATGTATTTGTTGATTTTTGTATGACAGTGTGAGACGATTGTATTGTACTGAGAACTCTTGGATTAGAGTTTTGTATGATATTGTTTCATGATCCATGATATACATAATATATGATAGTGGGATTTTTAGCTTTATGCCTTCCCAAAAAAACTTTTGCATTATGTGTTCTTGATATTTCACTTTGTGATCGTGGTTTAATTTCCGCAAGAATAATAGTAGAAGCGATTATGTATTTAATAGTGGCATATAATTGTTAGATCAGGAGAATCACAGGAAATACATTAATTGTATTGAAAATTTCTACATGCTATCAGATCCACAGAGCCACAAAAGTGAGGTGTGAAAATAATATTATTTTTCTAGGTCCCATCTCTAGTAGGGTGCGAACCTTAGTACTGAAAACTACGCACATTTCTGAGAGAAGAAATTCTCGCACCCTACTCAAAGGAGAGGTGCGAACCTCCTTAGGATTCTCATAGGCTGCTCAAAGGAGAGGTACGGACCTCCCTCACCCCACTGTGCATTACAGTGCGAACTCCCTCAAAAAAATTTCACAGGCCATACACAGGTGAGGTGCGAACTTCCCTCAGGCTAGTAACTTGTCAGGTGTGAACCTCCTAGGACAAGGATTGCAGCAATTGAGTTTGTGGTTGGATAAAATTTGAATTTGCAGAAGGAATTTCTTGGTGCTATAGTTGATTCAAGATCGAAATGGATTTCAATGGCTTGAGGTTGGAGTATGCACTCGAGGGAAGCTCGAACTAAATTACTTGGAAGGATAGGATGGAGGTAGTACTCGAAGACAATGGCTTGAAGGAATTCATTGACAGAGATGTTCCTAAGCCAGCTGCTACAGACACTGCAAATCTTGATGCATGGAAAAAAAAAGTGGAAAAGGCGAGGAGGATCTTGTTGGAGGGAGTACGAGACCACATTGTCTCAAGTCTCCATGGGAAAACCACACCACATGCAATGTGGAAGGTTTTGACAGATCTGTTCCAAAACAACAACAACCATAGGAAATTGGTGCTCAAATATAAACTCAGGAAGATCAAGACGGAATTGGGTGACTCCATTCAAAAATATCTCACGAAGTTTGTCCAATGTTGGGATGAGCTGGGAAGTGTGGGAATAATAGTCACTGAGGATGATTTGGTGAGCTTGGTGCTCCTAGGACTTCCTAAGAGTTGGCATAGTTATCAAGACTCTGTCAATGGAAGGGAAAAATTGCCAGATTGGGAACGACTATGGTCGGATCTAGTGTAAGAGGAGTTCAGGCGGAACACCAGAGATGGATCTTCATCAAAGCTTGATGATGAAGAGGATTGTTCTTTGGATGCTAAGGCAAGGAAAGGAAAGGGGAAGAAATTCCATTCAAAATTTGAGTCTAAATACAAGAAGCTGGATTTGTCCAAAGTGAAGTGTTTTCACTATCACGAACATGGACATCTCGCTACTAACTGTATGTAGAAGAGGAAGAACAAGAAGTTTGTTGGAGCTGCAATTGGTGAGGCCCTTGCCTCACAATTTGAACTTGACTTCTCTTTGTTCGCATGCATGGCATCAAGTGCATCAAGATCGGTGTGGTATTTGGATAGTGGCGCTTCCTTCCACATGATGGGAGATAGAGAGTCTTTCAGTGACTTGGAGGAGAAAGATCTTAGAATGCATATTGAGATGAGCGACAATGGATGATACAGTGCGACTAGCATTGGTACCATTACCTTTCAGAGGGAGTCAGGTAAACCATTTCAATTAAAAAATGTTATGCATCTTCCAGGTCTGAAGAAAAACCTGGTCTCAGTCACAATGTTGGAGGACAAAGGCTATGACATTGTTTTCAGCGGTGGAAAAGCGTTCCTGTGACATAAAGCAATGGGTCAAGTCAAGAATATAGGGATTAGAGTTAAGAATCTCTATATGTTGCAAGTAGATGGTTGCACTACCATGATGAACAAGGCAGAAAAAGTGGTGAGTCAGGACGACGGAGAATTATGGCATAGGAGATTGGGCCATCTTCATCATGGATCCTTGAAGATCATGTAGCAAATATCTACTAGACTTCCAATGGGAACACTTGCTCAGTTATACCAGTGTAAGGGTTGCACCATGGGGAAGTATGTAAAGTCCACCTTTCATGAAAAGGAGAACTATGCTTCGGTGATCCTGGAAAGAATTCACACAGACGTGTGTGGACCATTCTCGGTTTCTTCAACAACAAAACATAGGTATTATGTTATTTTTTTTGATGACTTTCCTTGTAAATGATGGATTTTCTTCATGTAGAAGAAGGATCAAACATTCTCAAAGTTCTGTGAGTTTAAAGCATTGGTGGAGAAAGAGTCGAGGAAGCAAGTGAAATCTCTAAGGAGCGATAATGGTGGAGAATACATCTCTAACGAATTCAAATACTTTTGTAGCAAAGAAGGAATTCGAAGAGAAATCATAGCGCCTCATAAACCATAACAAAATGGGGTTGCGGAGAGGAAGAATACAACGATCGTGGGTGCAACACGAGCGATGTTGCATGATCAGGGCCTACCAATGCAATTGTGGGTAGAATCATGCAATACTGTGGTTTATGTGTAGAACCGTTGTCCTCATAGATTACTTGGCATGAGTACACATGAAGAAGCTTTCACTGGTAAGAAACCTGATGTTTCTCATTTTAAGATTTTTGGTTCATCTGTTTATGTGCATGTGACCAAGGATGCTAGGAAGAAGCTGGAACCGACTGCTAAAGTTGGGATATTTGTGGGGTACACAGAAACACCCCATAATTATCATGTGTATTTGCTAAAAAGTAAGATGATTGTTATGCAACGGGATATAAAATTTGATGAGGGGAAAGCCATGTGGTTGTCGCCTGAGAAGGAGCTAGACTTGCATGTAGAAGAGGAACTGTTGGTTCCCAAAGATGAGTCTCAAGATGTGGATCAGTCACATGAAGAGGTTCATGGAGTGGAGGAAACCACTCATGCAGAGCCATCCATCATAAATGGAAGAAAGAGCACCACGGAAGCTGACAGATTGAGACTAGATGCTGCACAGAATGTAGGAGCCCCTACTTCACAGCGCAGACATAGACAGTCTCCTGATTGATTTACTAGATACATGGCTCTTATGAGTAAATGTGTTTTGAATGAACCATCTTCCTTTTAGGAAGTAGTACAGGATCCCATATGGGTAGATGCTATGGTAGAGGAGTATGACTCCATTGTCAAAAACACTGCATGGGAAATTTGTTAGAAAAAAAGGACCGTGGAGCAATAAAATAAAACAAATGCAGAAACAAATCACAGAAGACACAAAATACAAGAGAGACACAAATTTACGTGGTTCACCCAGTGTGGGCTATGTCCACTAGAGAAATTGCCAGGTCCTTCCTTTATTATTATCCAACAAATGAAGGGATACAACCTACAGCAAAACCTGTTGTAACTTCCTCTT
>JZKD02S1656904.1:491466-510400 GCA_000966675.3 Picea glauca
CAGATTTACGTGGTTCACCCAGTGTGGGCTATGTCCACCAGAGAAATTGCTAGGTCCTTCCTTTATTATTATCCAGCAAATGAAGGGATACAACCTACAGCAAAACCCGTTGTAAATTCCTCTTCTTTCTCTCACAGTCTCCTCTCTAAGAATACAATATTCACCATCATCCATAGCCGCAATACATTTCCCTCATAAAAGAGGGTTGCCTTCTAGGGCAAAAAACCCTAACATAATATCTACCGTTAGATATGTAACCTTATAATGAATGGTCTAGATTTACAATGAAATTATAATATACTTTTACAAGACAATTTTTGCTTCAGGGGCTTCGCCCCCGAACCCCCGCTTGCCCCCAGACCCCGCAGAGGGGGTACCCCTCCTCTGCACTCCCCCGCGTGGAAGAGTGTACATACTTCTGGGGTGTAAATACTTCATGGGGTATAAACACGGCTGAAAGCAAGGACCTCCGAATCAAGAATATAATCAGGGTCCACAACCAACAAAATTGTCCCAAGATCGGTTAACAAATCAGTGGTAGGTTCAAGATGCATCTACAAGGTAAAGCAAGTTGTTGATGGGAGTGTGGAGAAATACAAGGCCAGTTTTGTGGCTCGAGGCTTCTCATAGATTGAGGGGAGAGATGATGATGAGACCTTTGAACCTATCGCAAGGTACTCTTCCATAAGATCCATTCTTGCACTCTCAGCACAGATGGAATAGCGCATTCATCATATGGATGTAAAGACTCTGTTTCTCAATGGGATCATTGAGGAAGAAGTGTACATTGAACAACCATAAGGTTTTGAGACCTTTGACAAGGAGTCTCATGTGTGCAGACTCAAGAGAGTGTTGTATGGGCTGAAGTAAGCACCCCGTGCTTGGTACACTCAGATAGACAGTTATTTCACTGGATTGGGCTCCACCAAAAGTGAAGTGGATGCAAACCTATACCAAACTGTGGTACAGGGTAAGATTTTAATCATTGTTCTTTATGTTGATGAGTTAATACTAAATGGTGATGAGCAACTGATACACTCATGCAAGGAGGACCTTGAAAAGGAGTCTAAGATGAAGGATTTGGGCCTTCTTCATTATTTCCTTGGATTGAAAATATGACAGTGAGATGGTGAACCTTTTGTGTCTCAAGGCAAGTATGCAAGGGAGATACTAGGTAAGTTTCACATGGAGGGCTACAAACCCATGGATACTCCTCTTCCAGGAAACTAGAGGAAAGAGGATTCTACTTTTGGAGAAGTAGTGGATGTTATTGTCTATCAACAGTTAGTGGGTTCGCTAATGTATTTAGTGAACACAAGACTAGACATTTACTATGCGGTTAACCAGCTAAGTCAAGCGATGGTTAAGCCTACGAAACTCTTTTGGAAGGTGGGTAAGCATGTCCTGAGATATCTGAAGGGCACATCTGAGTATGGATTATGGTACAGACAGATGGATGAGGTGAATTTGCATGGCTTCACGGATTTAGATTGGGAGGGTAGCCCGACGGACAGAAAGAGCACATCAGGGGGGATATTTAGTATCATATCTACAGTTGTTTCTTGGTACAACAAGAAACAAATATCCGTGGCACTTAGTTTAGTGGAAGCGGAATACATGGCAGTGGGTCAAGCTGCATGTGAGGCTATCTGGATGAGGAAGATCTTGGTTGGTTTGTGTGGTTCTCATTTAGATCCGACATTGATTCATTTTGTTAATAAGAGTTGCATTAAACTCTCGATTAATCCTATGTTTCATGATATATCTAAGCATATATATATCTGGTATCATCATCTCTAAGATTTTGTGCAGTGGAAGATCGTGTTGCTTCAATACATTCCTACAGAAGATCAAGATGCAGGCATTCTGACGAAGGTGCTCACCAGGAGAAAATTTGAATACCATAGGGACATGATTGGGGTGAAGGATAATCTCTTTCTTGTTGAGAGGGAGTGTTGAAAAGTCAACAAGAAACATGTGTCTAATTTACTTTTCCCTTAAATATATTGGACAATAAATTAATCTATTATCTCATAATTACTTGAAATAATTAACTGAAATGGCAAATCAATTAACTATGGAAAATTCGAGTTCAAAGGTTGACTGGTAAGACATGGAAGTGACTTGAAGTTGTAACAGAGTTATAAGTGTATTTATGAGAGTTGTGAATTAGTTTAACTCAGTTAAGTGAGTTAAGCCCAGTTGTACTAGTTGTAACTCAAATTACACTAGTGAGAGTTCAGTGAATTAATTATTAATTAATTCACAATCAGTGAACTCACATGCAACTGAAGATTCACCATCGTTAACTACATACATGTCAGATTCAGTGGAGACCTAGTTGAGATAACAAGTGAAAGGGACAGTTTGGATATTAGTTATGATTTGAGTGAAGTGCACTAATGCAATCACACATGCAATGGATATGCTCATGAGCATGTGCAGACTAGGCAATTCAAATTCATTGTGAGAATTCTATTGTAGGGATTGCGCAGAGGAGGCAGGTTGTCTGGAGGCAGAGTATTAGCACATGTATTTGCTGATTTTTGTATGATAGTGTGAGACGATTGTATTGTACTAAGAGCTCTTGGATTAGAGTTTTGTATGATATTGTTTCATGATCCATGATATACATAATATATGATAGTGGGGTTTTTAGCTTTATGCTTTCCCAAAAAAACTTATGTGTCATGTTTTCTTGATATTTCACTTTGTGATCATGGTTTAATTTCTGCAAGAATAATAGTAGAAGAGATTATGTATTTAACAATGGCATATAATTTTTAGATCAGGAGAATCGCAGGAAATACATTAATTGTATTGAAAATTTCTACAAAGAAGACCAAAATATACTTCTGCAACTGTCCCCTGAAAATGTGGTTCATGCAAGAATGGAAGGTCATTGGTGCATTAGTCAACCCAAAGAGCATGACCAAGAACTCAAAATGGCCAAAATGGCATCTAAAAGTTGTATTCTCAATATCTTTCTCTCTCATGTTGATCTGATGGTAACCAGAGAAAAGATCTATCTTGCTGAAGAAGACTTCCCCATGTATCTCATCTTTCAACTTGTCTATGCAGAATATTCAAGAATTCCTAACAAGAAGGATGTGCTCAATAAATCGAGAGAAGGAAACTAGTTTTTAGCTTTCCAAATTAATGGTTTGTTTGCATATATTAAAGAGATTGCAAACATAAATCATAGGAAGGAAGATATGTTTGAGGAAACCAATAGACTTGATGTTTTTGTAGATAATTCTTTGTGTGAATATGTATGCATAGAAAAGGATACAGAACAAGGTGATGTCTTGAAGAACAACAATAAAAGTATCCAGCAAATTGTGCAGGAAGACATGAAATTTTGGAATAAATTAATGCACATGGAATGGGTAACCAACAAGACAAATAAATTACAATAGCAATCATGTTTATGGTTAAAAATGGGTTCCAAGAGCCTAGGAAACACAATGTTTTCTTTAATGTGTTTATTTTGTGTGCATTTGCAGATAGATATGGGAATTTTGTAGATGGAAACAGACAATCTTTCATAAATCATCAAGGGAATTCAGAAGAAGAGTGTGAATAAAGGAGAAGGAAATCAATTGTCTTAACTATTTATGAAGGAACGTTTAAAACATAGTGGAGTATAACTCTCATGAAACTAGGAATTGTTGGGGTAATGTCTCAAGTAAAGGAGTTTATTATGCATGGGAAAATATATGTTTTAATGAATGAAGTTTACCCTCATGAAGTTGAATATCATAGTGAGTATGTTGTTTTAGAAACCTGGGGAAAGGAAAGAAGCATAAATATGGCAGACATGATCATACAATTTATTTTTATAAAGGTACAACAACAAGTTTGCCGCAATAACATGTACCAAGAAAAAATTGAAATGGGCATTGAGGTAGATGGATTGTGGAAATTTATGGAGGAAATTCAGAAGTGCAGGAAGACTTAGATAAATGATACATTCAGCTAAGGGAAACAACAAGGTAATATTTTGGATCCTGGAAGTTGGAGGACAACATCAAGGAAAGATTGCAACATAACAAGTTGACTACAACAACGTGAAGTTTGGAATCCAAGATAACTATAACAAGTGGAAGACTCATGATCAAGAGATCATGAATATTTTGTTCCTTAGGAGTCTAATGCATGAGCGTTCCCATCAACAAATTCATATTTTCAAGAAGATCTGGGAAGTTCTTGAAATTTACTAAGGGAGTGGGGTCCCAAATTTTAATTTATTTTAATTTCTATGTTTTAGTGAATTCTAGGAAAATCTAGATAATGGTGAGTTATTTGACTAAGTGGTTGTCAATTGTGGATCTAGGAAATCCTTTGTATATTTTTAAGGAGTCTGAATAGGATATGAACTAATTTATAGTTCATATTATATCTTTAAATATGTAAGCCTTAGGGAATGTAATGGATTGTCCAATCAGTAAAGACTATGTCCAAGAGAGAGAGAGAGATGTTGGAATACTGAGAGGGGGGGTGAATTAGTATGAGAAATTTATTATCACTTTTAACCACATTATGTAGTCATTAGCATCATCAACAATATATCATCAATATATCATGAGAAATATAAATCAACAGAACATAATAGACATCCACAAAAACACAGTACACTGGAATTTACTAGAAACCCAAATGGGAAAAAACCATAGAATTATTTTCTTATATATCAAAAGAATACATTCATTGGAAGCACCAGCTTCCCAATTCTCTAGCTACAACTGGAAGGAGGCTATGACACCCTATTTATAGACTCTAACCTGAATGAATCAACAACTCCATGAATTCTCTCTCTCCAACCAGAATGAGGCTACAACCCCCTGATTCTCAAGATTGAACCTGAAGGAAGCTCCAACTCCCTTTGTTCTCCCACGCCAACTAGAAGGAGGATACGACCCCCTTTCCTTGCCCCATCCTCTGACCCTCAAATATAAATGTAGACCAACTGTCACTACCACAATAACTGCCACTGTCATTGTCTTTTTCACTATCACATCAACCTGTACCCTACCACATCGACCTGTCACTGTCACTGTATCATGAACCTGTAACTTGTACCATCAACTTGTGCTATACCAAATCTTGTACCATGTCATCCATCAAATTTGTACCAACATATGTAGTATAACATGCATCAATCATGTACCATAAGGTATGCCAAATGTAGATACCATAACATCAATGATGAGTAGCTAATCATGTATAAAATCATATACCATGTACTAAAGCATCAACCATATATAGAACCTGTACCATATACCATAGCATAAATCTATACCATATCATCAATGAAGTGCCTCAAAGAACCAAAGCATGTGCCTCATGCTTATGCCACCATAAATCAAGTATATACCTCAACCATACATATACAAAACAAGCACATAAGAATACTTATACATTTGTAGCTAACCTGATACACAGTAGTGATGACCTATAAGCTTTCCTCTAACCTTGGGGACCTCGCACAAGAATTTCCCCAAAATATTTTATTTCCTCATGGTATTAAGACATGATGTCATGTAGGGCCTTGCGTGATAGGAAATATGAAACCTACCAGGATGTCTCGCAGGACATTAGTGGTTTGACCCACAGGGGTCAACCAAACTAAGGTTTACTCAAAAAAAAATTCTCTCCTCTAGAACCCTGAAACTCCCGCACTTCTTACTTATCACTACCTCATATTTCATCGTTGCAAACTTTCCAAATAGATCACTAGTTCACTATAAGATATTCAATAGAATAAGTGAGTGAATGTACTTGTGAATGACTCCTTGAGGTGTATTTATAATTTTTTTGGGTAAGTTCTTTCCTTAATCTTAAGGTCTTCTTAAATTTGTTTTTACAACCACTTTATGATTTCATTAAATACTTGTAATCATATAGTAGCTTCTTGACCATTCTTCGGGGCTTCTAAATACACAAGGCCATAAATATTCAATTGTGAGGAACTACATGGTGTACCACCTATCACCGGAAATGACATGATGAGGACTATCCATCCATGAGTGAGCTTCTTGCATTTACACCATCCTTCATGACATTTTTGCTTGATCAACTACAGGTTCCACAACCATACCTTTAGGGA
This sequence comes from Picea glauca, assembly GCA_000966675.3. Taxonomy (NCBI): domain Eukaryota; kingdom Viridiplantae; phylum Streptophyta; class Pinopsida; order Pinales; family Pinaceae; genus Picea; species Picea glauca. The sequence goes on from JZKD02S1656904.1 coordinate 497,576, forward strand.
TACTAGATTTCTTTAAGGGTTGACATCAATGATAGCCAATCTGTTTGTATCCCCAGATCGTGATATCAACCACTAAATCTGGGGTTTGTGACTGTAGATATGAAGAGATGGGGTTTCTGGATGAGTTTCAAAATGTTTCTGGATATTTTTTGTTGTGTTGAATAGTTTTATACAGTGCATGGAAATAGATTTGGAAGCATAACCAAGTCAACAATTTTATTAAGAAAAATAAAGGACAATATAAGGTAATATGCGGAAATTAAAACAAAACTCTTCAACTAGATCTTAATAGAGATCGATATTAATTGGAATACAAAATAAGATCCTCAAAAATACCAATAATGGAGATAGATGGATGGATCTGATATCTACAAGGTAGATCCACTGCATGCACGGGAGGAAACACTGTATGCAACCAAAAATATGTTGCAAAACTACTGCAAAATTTGTAAAGTTCACCCTAGTGGAAATACTTGTTGGAATGGGTTGAGATCTATATCATATGGTTTTCCCTGATCCCTAGCACACTTCCCCTACCTCATATATGGGAAGTTGTCCCTCTACTACACTATCAGAACCTTGGATGGATGCCAAAACTCCCATGCAATGCAAACTGATGAACTTGCACGATATGGGTGTTTTACCCATCAGAAAATCATGAGATCTATATCACTAGAAGTTCCCTAGTCTCCTCTCAAATGGGTTGGAAGGAATTTTTTTCTCCCTGCCTGGTTGGGCCTAGCGACCCCTAACTACTGATAAATCCTCCCCAAAACCTCATGTTGCAACTAGAATATATGCGCACTAACTTGTGTTGGATCTCTCTGTTGCTATAACCTAAACCTGTAGCTCAATGAAGAACTTGTGTGGTCCTCCTGACATACTAGGGTGTGTCTCTCAACACCGAACTCTATCAATGGTGGTGGTTTCATCCAGAAATCCACAAAACAAGAAGGAGGTCGCATGACTCCTCTCTGGGTTCTAATTTCGAAGTCATAACCTTCATAATAAGGAACTAAGTTGAGTTTTCCCCTTTTATATCCCTCATCATCTAATTTCCTGTTCAATTTATTCATTAAGTGGATTTTCCCTAAGTTTTGATTTAATAATCACTTAATGTCAATTTCAACTTAGGATTTTCTGGTAAATGACATTAAATAATTCTTTTATTCCATTTTCTTCCGACTATAGCCTATGGGAACTAGTATAGGCTACTCAGTCACTCCTTCTAGATTCATTAATGGGAAAGGGACATAATTACACTCCTCCCTTCCAAAAATTTCTTATCTTCAAGCAACATCAAGCTAGGGTGTTGTAGGATTTGATATCCCTCCCATGTAGCATCTTCAATCGTAACTACCCTCCATCTGACTAGGAACTCCCTAATAGTTGAACTCCTCAACCTGCACTCCCTATGCTCCAAAAACTCCTCTGGCACCAAATCCAACTGACCCTCCTCGTCCAATGGTGGAAACTCCTCCAAATTAGTAACATGTTTTCCCACTACCTTCTTGAGGAAAGAAATGTGGAACACATTGTGGATATTACTACCCTTTGGTAGCTCTAGCTTGAAGGCCACCTCGTTGATTCTTCAGGTGCTACAGGAAGGTTCATATAACCTAGGTTTCATTTTTTCTACTCCACTTTTCTTCAAAGAATACTATCTATACGGATTAAATCTCAGAAATACAAAATCCCCCACCTCAAAGATGTGCTCTATTCTCTGTCGTTTTGCATATAATTTTTGTTTATTCTATGCTATCTGTAGATTTCCCTTCAATATTTTGAGAATCTCTTAACTCTCCTCTATCCAATCTTTGGCTCTGGGATCCATGTTGTACCCAAACACTCTCTCCACGAATGAGGGTGTGTCGTGCCCATACAAGGCTCTAAACAGTGTCATCCTAATGGAGATATGATATGTCATGTTATATAAGTGCTCACCCATATAGATCCACACATGTGTTGTTTTCCCCCTACATAGTTTCTCAGGTACCCTTCCACCCATTTATTGACTATCTATGTATTTTTGTTTGTCTGTGGATGGTAACTGGTACTTGTATCCAACTCAGTGCCCACCATCCTGAACAACACCTACCAAAATGCATTGATGAAGCACCCATATCTATCGCTGACTATCTTCCTGGGTAACCTGTGCAGTCTGAAGACCTAGCTGAATAATAAATCTTCCACTTGGGTGGATTTATGCTCAGTGAGTATCAAAAAGAAATGCACAAACTTGGTCATTCTATCAACCACCACAAAAATACAGTCCCTACCTTGCACCCTAGGTAGTCCTATGATGAAGTCCATGAAGATGCTCTCCCATTTCTGCTCCGGAATGGGTAGAGGGTAAAGTAACCCTGTCGGGTGTGTTTTCTTGTACTTGTTATGCTGACAAGTCATACACTCTTAGAAGTGTCTAAGTACTTTTTTTCTTGAGACCCTTCCATGAGAATCTCTCCTTGATCTACCTATACATCTTGAAGTACCCCTGATGTCCTGCTAATGGCAAATTGTGACTATAGTTCAAAATATTTTCCTTCAGTGTAGATTCTAGAACTAAGTAGATCATGTCCTTGTAGAATATGACATCATACAATACTCTGTATATCTCATCTACCACTTTCCCATCCATCACCTCACATGAAAATTTGTTTTTGGATTATTCCATCAGCAATTGTGCCTTCCAATCCATAGATATGTCCATCAAAGGACAAATCATTGGCCTCCTAGATAAGGCATCTTCTATGACATTCCTCTTTCCTTTAACATACTCAATGTCAAAGTCAAATCCTTGGACCTTCGAAACCCATTTATGTCGTCTCTCACTGAGGTCATTCTGATCTAAGAAATACTTCAATCTATTGTGATTGGTTTTCACCATGGATCATTGTTAGGGTGTGCATGATAGCCATTATTTATTTTTTGTAGATAGGATAGAGCCTCTCTAACTCTCTGAGCTTCCCTCTCTCAATACTATGGGGTAACCTCCCTGCATTAATATTTATCCAATCCCCTCTCCTTATGCATCACACTCCAAGACAAAGGGTTGTGAAAATCGAGAAGTGCTAGAACTGGTCATGTGTTTAGACCTCCTTCATTTTCTCAAAATTGCATTGCCATGCCTCGGTCCAGTGGAAAGCCTCTTTCTTTGTTAAATTAGTGAGAGGTGCCCTAACTGTGAGAACCCTTTCATGAACCTCCTATAGTAACCACATAAACCAAATAATCCCCTCAACTTCATGATGTTCTTAGGTGTTGGCCAATCCAGAATGACCCTGATCTTTTCCTGATGTACTTGCACCCCTTGCTCGCTGATAATGTGGCATAGGTATATAAGATCTCTCATTCTGAAATCACACTTGGATTCTTTAGCATATAAGGATTATGACTACACAATTCTCACAACCTCATCTAATTGTTCCAGATGTTCTTCCTAAGTCCTATTGTTTATTAGGATGTTGTCAAAGAAGACCAAAAGATACTTCGGAAACTATCCCCTGAAAATGTTGTTCATGCAAGAATCAAAGGTCGTTGGTGTGTTTGTCAACCTGAAGGGCACTCGAAATGACCAAAATGTCATTTGAAATTTATGTTCTCAATATCTTTCTATTTGATGTTGATTTGATGGTAACCAAAGCGAAGATCTATCTTGGTGAAGAATACTTCCCCATGTAGCTCATCTATCAACTCGTCTATGCACATAATGGGGTACCTATTTTTGACAATCTTCTTATTGAGTGAAAAATAGTATATGCACATCCTTAATGTGCCATCCTTCTTCAGGACCAATACTACAGATGAAACAAGCAAACTAGTGTTGGGCTTGATGCATCCCATCTCAAGCAATTCCTTGATTGCTTTCTCAATCTCATCCTTTAATTTCTTAGGATGTCTTTAGGGTGTGGTGATCATTGGTGTAGCCCCTGCCTCTAACACAATAGTGTGCTCAAATACTTTGTTTGGTGGTTGCCTCGGTGGTATCGACCCAAATACTGGCTCATACTGACTCAAAAGTTCCATGATCTATCGATGATAATGTTTTATGCCATCTGAATCCCTCCTAGTGGTAATAAAACACTCAGATGCATACGTCGTATCCCCATGTCTAAAAATCCTCTCCATCCTCTTTGTCAACACTATCATGGGTGCTCTTATTAGAAATTCCCCTCAATACCACCCATGACCCATTTGTATCTTTGAATATCATCGTCAGAGTTTGATAATTGAACCCAATCTCGCCCAATGAGTACAACCATTGAATGCCCAATATTGCATCAATATCTGATAATTCAACTACATAGAATGTGTTTGTCACAATGTAGTTACCTAGTTTAACTTCCACATCTAGTACCCTGTCCAAGAAAGTCACGGTGTATCCATCTACCACTGCTACAATGAATCCCTCAAACTCCTCAGTCTGTAACCCTCTCTTGGCTATTAATGTTGCATATATAAAATTAGGGGTTTCCTCACCATCCATTAGTGTTGTGATACATTGTCCTTGAATGAGTCCCTTGAGTATAATGGTGTCATATCTAGGTACTCCCAAAAGGGTTGCTATGAATCCACCCTTCACTGGTACTCATGGTTTTTCCTTCCCACTTGACTGTGGTCCTACCTGTGGTTGGATTTTTTAGCGCTATAAGTTAACTCAAGACTACTATTGAGTCAATTTTAGCACACCTTTATTTAAAAATGATTTGGTTGGGTTTAAGAAACCATGAAAGTGGTAGGATCAATGATTTAGGTTCAATAACAAAATCAGCCCCCTTTCTTCAACATTCTATGTGCAATAGGTCAAGATATAAAAAATTACAACATCATTAAGGTTGTAGAAAAATGGAGTGAAGACATGAAGAAAACAAAACTACAAGTAGATCAAAGAACACCATGTTCCTTTATACACTTACGAGGAAGAATACTCAACATTCAAAAAACCCTTTCTGACTGTGAATATAAGTCTTAAATGTAGTCGGTGGAAAAAACTATAGTATATCCTATACTACATTCTTCTCAGCACCAAATTGCATACATATATCCTATAGCAACAAAACACATTTAAGAACATGAAAAAGAAAAAATGATGAACTGAGGATAGGGAAAAAAGAAACTAATCATAAACTTTGTTATCAATTGAAATATTTACATAGAAGTCTTGCATAAGGTTTTTCAAAATATTACATAAATTGTTCACTCTCTGCAACTATCTCTTAGTCCCTCAGACTAAATCCCCGCTCTACATTGAAAATGATAAAATTTTATATGAAAACAAAGCAACAAATTATCTCTATTTTGTAGGAGATAAAATATAAAAATAACATATCAATTATTTTCTTGTGTAAATTTTGGAACTATATCCCCTCTTATGAACTATCTTCTTAATCACTCCAATCCTATCCAACAACTGTCAAATATTGAACTGCTTCATGATATTTTTCTTAAAAATATGGGATGTTCTCAGGATCAGGCATAGGTCTGCTTCATGTGTGGAACACAGGGATTTGAGAAGGTTTTTGTTTTCTGCACTAATTCTCCCATATCTCTGGTGCACATAATGGTGTCCTAAAGGGTGCAAGGTTTGAAGGATTTCACCCAACCACTCAATGGTTTGGTCAACCCTTAAGTAAAGAGAATCACTAATCTATGCTTAGAAATATCAGTCATGGATACATCCTTTCTTTGGAACTCTGTAATGAAGGAATCGATTGTTCTGGTCTATCATAGCTGTGTCAAATATCTAAATTGGAGCTATGGATCCCTCCAATAAAAACTCTCCATCAGTCTCTCAGTGAACTCCAGGTAGGATGTGATGTGATTGTGACTCAAAGTCACTAATCCGTGATACCACCACTCATGGGCTTCCCCCTCCAAGTGTAATGTAGTGAAGCTTATCGCCTCTGATTCTATCATCTGATTAATATTGAAGTATGTGTCAAGATTTTACACCCATGCTTGAGCTGAACATTTAGCATAACTATCAAAAGAAGGAATGGTCAATTTCTCCACTTTCTTGATAAAATCCATGTTTTGTGACTGCATGTTACCCCTCTATGCCTCCCTGAGCATGTTTCAATATCTAATCAAACAATAGTCCATCAAGATAATGTCAGCGTGGAAATATTTCCCCAGTGTTAAGAATTCTCTCTTGTACTCTGAAAACAGATCTATTTGGCCTGCCTGCCCATGTATGTCATGTCCCATCTGCTGCCCCTATCCTAGATGTACAATATGTTGTTCCCATTGGAACTGTAGAAAGAGTGGTATGGGAATGTTCCCCACTGAGATATAGGTGTTAGTGGGTGTCTGGTGTCCACTCAACCTTATTGGGTTCCCACTAGATCCATTGGCTCCACCTCCCTAGTGTCCCATGGAACCACTTGCTCCACCTACTATGTTTACACCAATCAGGCCCATGCTATTCTGGATTAGCTATGTACTGATTTCCATCTATGTTATGGAGCTCATCATGTCTCATTGCACTCTGGTGAGATCATTAAACATAGCCTAGGTATTATCATAAGGGGCCCATGGGCATTTCCCCTTTCCCTCTAGAATAACATGTATGTCACCCATCTTACTTTCTATTTCGGCCTATGTGCCTAAACTGATATGATCTATGTCTATGTCCTTTGTCTCTAGCACTATATCTGAATGGATATGGAAGGGAATGTAGTCTCTCATGTTTTTGTCCCTTCTGTCTCTATTGTGACCTCTTCCCTCTTGTTATTCTTCACCTGCTCTTGGAATCATGGGGTCATGTGTCAAGCACTTATTCATAGGCTGGTAGTAAGAAGGATTTGATATGACTGTAATATACCCAGATCCTCAGATCATGATATCAACTGCTAACTCTAGGGTTTATGACAACATATCTAATGCGCTGGGATTTTTGGCTGAGTTTCAAAATGTTTCTGGATGCGTTTTTCCATGTTTAATAGTTTTATACAGTGCATGCGAATATATTTGGAACCATAACCAACTCAAAAAAATTATTAAGAAAAATAACGGACAATATAAGGAAATATGTGGAAACTCAAACAAATCTCTTCAGCTAGATATTAATAGAGGTCAATATTAACTGGAATAAAAAACAAGATACTGAAAAATACCAATAATGATGATAGATGGATGCATATGAGATATTCAAGGTATATACACTGCATGCATAGAAGGAAGCACTGCATGCAACCAAAAATGTGCTGCAAAACTGTTGCAGAAGACTATAAAGTTCTCCCTAGTGGAAATACTTGTCGGAACGAGATGAGATATGTCTCATATGGCTCTACCTACTCCTTAGAAAACTCCCCCTACCTTAAATATGGGAAGTTGGACCTCTTCTTTACTGTCGGAACCCCAAATGGATTCCAGAACCCCCACGCAGTGCAAACTGATGAACTGACATGATCTAGGTGTTTTACTCGTCAGAAAATCATGAGATCTATCTCACTAGAAGCGCCCTAGCCTCCTATCAAATGGGTCAGAAGTATTTTGTCTCTCCCTCCCTTCATTTGTTCTTTCTCTCCATTTCTATGCATCTATTCTTTCTCTACCCATTTGAAATCAATGGAAAAGGGTAGTTCTCCTTAGGGTTGTTCCCCCTATCTACAAGCCTCTTCTTTCTCTTCATGGTACTTCCTTGTGTAAAACTCTGATGTATATGAAAATCATTCAAAATATTATTTACTTGGATTCTTTATATCTTTTGTTTCTCTCCCCATATATTATTGTGCCTAATGCCGTGTGAATCATTGTGGGGTATAAACTACTCCAATTTTTTGTCAAAGATACTCAAATGTTTCCCTCGGAAGAGCTTTGGTGAAAATATCTACAATCTGCTCTTTTGTCCCAATATATTCTAGCTTGATGTTCTTCTTTGTAGCCTATTCGTGTAGAAAGTGATACTTGATCGAAATGTGTTTCGTCTTGAAATGCATCACTAGATTCTTTGATATATTGATAGCATTGGTGTTTTCATAGAGTATTGAACTGGGCTCATCATACGTCACTTATATATCCTGCAAGGTCTTCTTCATCCAAAGAACTTGAGTGAAACATGTTGTCACTGCAATATATTATGTTTCTATTGTGAACAAATATATTGATGATGGTTTCTTTCTTAGCCATGATACTAGACACTCACCTAATTAGAAAGTTGCTCCACTTGTATTTCTTATATCGTCAATTCTACTAGCCCAATCTGCATCTGTGTAGGTGACCAAAGATAGATCATTCCCTTTTGGATACCATAATCCAAAATAATTTGTTGCCTTGAGATATTTGAATATTCTTTTTACTGCCATAACATGTGTTTCTTTAGGTGTTGCTTGAAATATTACATGTCCAACTTCTTGCATCACATATGTTATTGACATTGTCACATAGAGTAAGCTTCCAATCATTAATCTGTAGAATCTCTGATCTGCATCCTTAGATTCATCTTCCTTTCTCAACTTGCAACTAGTCTGCATAGGAGTACTTATGGGTTTACATTCTTCCATTCCAAACTTCTTTAGCATTTCTATGATATACTTGGTCTGGGAGATGAAAATACCTTTATCACACTGACATATATATAATCCCAAAAATAAGGTCAAATCGTCAAGCAAAGACATTTCTAAATCATTTTGTATATCTATGGAAAACTTCTGACTCATCCTGTCATCATCCTTTCGAAGATAATGTCATCTACATAAAATTCAATTATCAATATATTGTCTCAATCCACTTTTATGTGGAGATTATTTTTTGCATTTCCCTTCCTAAATCCCTATTGTTGTAGATACATGTCCAATATTCAATACCATTTTGTAGGATCCTATTTGAGTCCATACCGTACTTTCTTCAACCTACAAACATAATCTTTCTTTTTTGATAGTAGAAACCCTTCAGACTATTCTATGTATACTTCTTCTTCTAATTACCCATTTTGAAAGGTTGATTTTACATCCATATGATACACTTTGATTATTTTTTAACATGAATAGTCTAATATCAATACGATTGCTTCCATCCTCACAACTGGGGCAAATGATTCTTCAAAATATATACCCTCAATCTCAATTTATCCTTTGCATACTAACCTTGCTTTATTTCTGGTTACAAACTTACATGCCCATCCTCATTCAATTTGTTTCGGAAAACCCACTTTGTACCAATCATGTTCTTTTTCTTCGGTCTTGGAACCAGTTCCCATGTGTCAATATTCTCAATCTAATCCAATTCTTGATCCATAGCCTTGATCCAATGTTCATATTTGTTGACCTCTTCAAAACTGCTTGGTTCAACTATGGATAATAATGCTAGGTGTTTTTGTTCTGGTGAAAGTATTCTTTTTCGAGCTTCGACTCCTACATATTTAATCCCAATAATCTGTTCTGATGGATGATTTTTATGTACTCGTCAAATAGGTGTCTTAGGAAGTATCTATTTCTCATATTCCTCTTGTTCTTCTTTTGGATGCTCTTTGTCTTCTGCTTCTTCTTCTACTTCTTCTTCTTTTAGATCTTCCTCGTTTTCCTGCTCTTCTGAATCTTTTCTTCCTTCTTTCCCTTTCCGTACATTTGTCTCACCAATAATTACATTGATTATTTCCACGATTTTGTTGATTCTTGGACTAAAGCATTTATATGCTTTTTTTTTCTTGAATACCCGACTAGTATTCCCTTATCAACTTGGGAGTCAAATTTTCCAAGCCTGACATCTTCTCTTTTGATATAACATTTTCTTCGAAATAATCTGAAATACTTCACATTTGTCAGTATTCCTTTCCATAATTCGTAGGGAGTCTTATCATTGTTACTTATAAGAATTCATCTATTTAGGATGTGAACTGTAGTATGTATTGCTTGTGGTCAAAAGATGTCACTCAAATTGGAATCTTTCAACATGGTTCTAGCCATTTCCTACACTATTACGTTCTTCCTTTCGACAACTCCATTATTCTGAGGTGTCTCGGCTGCCAAGAACTATTTATTTATTCCATGTTCTCCATATAAATCCATGAATTACTTTGATGTAAATTATTATCAATTGTTTGATCTCAAACACTTGATTTTCAAATCCATATTAGTCTCAACCATATCTTTGTATATATTGAAGTGTTCAAAATCCTTTGACATCTTCCTAAGAAAGAAAACTGCACTCATTCTTATGTAGTCATCAACCAATACCATAAAATATTGTTCTCCATTCAATCTCTTCATTCTTGTAGGCCCACATAGTTCAGTGTGTACAATCTCCAATGGTTTTGTTGTGGAATACTCTTTTCATTTGAACTTTCTCCTGTTTTTTTTCCTTGTAGACAATGCTCGCATAGAGTATTTGCTAGCTTTGAAATCTCAGACAATTCTTTCACTGCTTCCTTTCTACTAATTTTGAAAAATTTATCAAAGTTCATGTGAACCATTATTTTCTTTTAGAGCCAAATTTCATTTTCCTTTCCTAAGAAACATATTTCCTTTCCAATTTCATTCAGGACATATATGTTGTTTGGAGTTATTATAGCTTTAGCCACCAACTTTCCTGATCCTTCTTTCTTTATCTCACATTTTCCTGAGTCAAACAGAAGATTGTGTCCTTGATCACACATTTGACTTACACTTAGTAGATTAGCCTTCATATCTTCAACTAGTAGAACATTTTTTTCCTTGGCATCTTTGCTTCCATGCTTGATTGTGACTCTTCTAGAATTCTGGCTGAGTTATCATTTCCAAATAAAACTGACCCATCGCGTTCCTTCTTCAGTGTCAAAAACCTTTCTTGTTATCTTTCATATGCTTTGAACAATCACTATCAACATACCTCTCACTTTTCTTGTGTTGAGCTTGTAAAGCAAACGATCATTCTTCAGTGTTGAATTGATCTTGCTTCCTTCTCCATATTCTTTGTGGTTCTTATTTGATATTATTCTTTGGTTCCCTTGGAGGAATAATCAGTCTACAATATTTGTCCATGTGTCCAAAATTGTTTCACTTATAGCACTCCACTTCATTACTTAGTGAAGAAAAACTGTTGTGATTTATATGCTATGCTTCATGTGACTTTCTAGGATAACTATTGTTTGAATAGCCTTCATAGTTTCTTTTATTCTTTGCACAGGCTCTATAGTTTGCATATTTGTGACCAAAATTGTTACAAGAATAGCATAACCCAAGAAAAATAGTTTGATACCTAGATGTAGAGGATATTATGAATGGTGTTTCTCTTTTGAACTATTCTTCTTCTTGAGATGTTGTTGATTGTTGGTTCTGTGTTCTGAATCTTCTAGGTGGTCTAGTTCCTCTGTGCTTTTCTTCTTGAGTACCTCTGACTATTTCTGCATAGGTGTTTGTTTCTTATTCATTTTATGTCGTCTTGGAGATTGAACCTTTCTTAGTCTACATCCGGTTGTATCCTAGCCTGGACTTGTCATAGTATGGAATTTGACTGTTGATAATCTCATTCAATATTTTGGTCCTATTCTACTACATATATTTCTTTTGAAGATATTTTCTTAGGATAATTATCTCTACTTCCAATATTTCAATCATCTTCTCCTTATATTCTAACTATTTTTTGAGTGTTTCTTCAATCCTTTTGTCTTATTCTACTTGGATTTTTAATTTTGTGATTATCTGCTCAATTTCTTCTGAGTTGCAATTTTCAGATCCTTATTTCTTATTTAACTCTGCCTTGACTGACTTGATTTTCTTTCTTTATTTCCCTAGTTCTTCTAAGGTACTGATTAATTCTTCTTTGAAATCGACTTCACCTTCTTCCTCGGAATCTTCAGAATCTTCTTCATCATCTTCTACTGCCATGTAGAGTACTCTTTTTGAATCATTGTCACTATCATCACACTCGTCTGATGAAGAGTTTCCCTCCTTTCAGTAAAAACTTTTCTTGAAGAAATTATTTTTGTTCCTTCTCTTGTCTCCTTTTTTATTTTATTTTTCTTCTTAGGATCTTCTTCTTCATCGCTACCTTTATTATTAGAATAAGGACATTTAGGAGAAAAATAACCAATACCATCACAATTAAAACATTTCAATGGAAGCATACCTTTGTACTTGTCGATTCCTCTTTTTAACTTCCTTACAGAGTTTGCCACTTCTTCATATTCCTCTGAATCATCATTGCAATTGCAACCTGGTTTTGAATTTTGTTTGTTTTGCTTCTTTGTCTTCTTGGATGCTTTGAATGTTGCTTCCTTCGTGACTGGGTTCTCTTGTTCTATCCTCATTTCATAATTTGTGAATATTCCATGTAGCTTGTCCATGCTCAAACTGTCAAGATTTTTTCTTCTTCTAGGGATGATATCTTAGGATCAATGTCATAGGTAGAGATATTAGAACCTTTTGAATGAAAATTGATTCATCAAGTTCCTCTCCCAGCCTTCTAATAGCGTTCAATGTCTCATCAACTCATAGATAGTAGGCTTCAATGTCTTCATCTTCCTTCATCTTAAGTTTCTCAAACTTATCTCCAAGGATTTGAATCTTAGCTCCCTTGAATTTCATATCTCCTTCGTAAATATTTTGAAGTTTATCCCAAATATACTTTGCATTCTTGTAATGCATAGCTTTGACAAATACTAAATCATCCAGACTACTCAAAATGTTTCTTTTATCCTTTGAGTTATTTTCATTGAGTTTCTTTCCATCTTTGTCAATTGGGGGAGTGGTTTGCATTGCATATTAGTCTACTACTGACTGCCAAACATCAAATCCATATGTCTGTAAAATGGTTTGCATCCTTTTATTACAAAGGCATAGTTATGTCCATCAAACCTTAGTTCTCCAATCTTAGCATATTCCATGATCTCCTTCTAGTGGTTAAATT
>JZKD02S1656904.1:510448-523116 GCA_000966675.3 Picea glauca
GGGGGGGGGGGGTGAATTAGTATGAGCACTTTATTATCAATTTTAACCACAATATGTAAACATTAACATCATCAACAATATATCATCAATATATCATGAGCAATATAAATCAACAAAGAATAATACGCATCCACAAAAACACAATACACCAGAATTTACGTGGAAACCCAAATGGGTGAAAACCACACTGTTTTTCTTATATATAAAAAGAATGCATTCATTGGAAGAGCCAACTTACCAATTCTCCAGCTACAACTGGAAGGAGGCTATGACCCCATGTTTTTAGGTTCCAACCTAAAGGAAGCTACAACTTCCTGAATTCTCTGGATCCAACCAAAAGGAGGATACAACCCCCTGATTCTTAGGCTCCAACCTAAAGGAAGATCCAACTCCATGTGTTCTCTGGAACCAACTGGATGCTACGACCCCCTTTTTTTTCCCTATCCTACCACCCTAAAATATAAATGTAGACCAACTGCTACTACCACAATTACTACCATTGTCACTGTCACAATCATTGTCACATCAACCTGTAACCTGTCACATCAACCTTTCACTGTCACTATATCATCAACTTGGAACCCGTACCATCAATCTGTGCTATACCAAAACCTATACCATATTATCCATCAACTATGTACCAACATATGCAGTATAACATGCATGAATCATGTACCATAATATATGCCAAATGTTGATACCATAACATCAATGATGAGTATCTAATCATGTATCAAATCATATACCATGTACTAAAGCATAAAACACATATAGAACCTGTACCATATACCATAGCATAGATATGTACCATATCATAAATTAAGTGACTTAAAGAACCAAAGCATGTGTCTCATTCTTATGCCACCATACATCAAGTATATACCTCAACCATACATCTACAAAACAATAAGATACACATACTTATACCTTTGTAGTTGACCTGATACACATACTTATACCTTTGTAGCTGACCTGATACACAATAGTGTTGGCCTGTAATCTTTCCTCTGACCTTAGGGACCTGGTACAAGAATTTTCCCCAAATATATCTTTTCCTTGCATGACTAAGACATGATGTCACATGGGGCCTCATGTGATAGGCATTGTGCAACCCATGGGGATGCCTCGTGAGACACTACTAGTATGAACTATGGGGGTCAACCAAACTAGGGTTTCCTCATAAAAGTTTTCTCTCATTTTCAACCTCGAAACTCCCACACTTCTCACTTGTTGCTACCTCATATTTTTCCATCATAAACTTGCCAAATAGATCACTAGTTCACTAGAATATATTCAATAGAATAAGTGAGTGAATGTACTTGTGAATGACTCCTTGAGGTGTATTTATAATTTTGTTGGGTAAGTTCTTTCCTTAATCTTAGGGGATTCTTAAATGTTTTGTTACAACCACTTTACCCTTTCATTAAAGACTTGTAAGCAACTAGGGGCTTCTTGACCATTCTTCGGGGCTTCTAACTTCATAAGGTTATAACTCCTTAACCGTGAGGAACTACGTGGTGTACCACCTATCACCAGAAATGACATCATGAGAACTGTCCATCCATAAGTTATTTTATTGCATTTACACCATCCTTCATGAAAATTTTCCTTGATCAACTATGGGTTCCATAACCATACCTTTAGGGCTACCGAACTTCTTCAAGGGTTGACATCAATGACAACCAATATTTGAACAAGAGAATGGTCAATTGGATAGGAATATGATCAAAGAGAGAGTTAGAGTGTGAATGATTAGAGAGGTTTAGTGTCTAGAGTTATGGCAGAGAGTTTTGAATTATTAAGTAGATATTCTTGTGTATGATTTTGAATCAGATGGAATTTATCCTTGGTCTTTGGAATTGAATTAATGTTGTGTGGATTTAAAGGATTTAATTCCTCATTTCTATTCTCTTAATTTCCTCCTCCAATGATTCTATTATGACGAGATATTGAGTTTATATTCCTTTGCATATATAGATCAATCTCTCTGTCAAAAAAAAACCTTTGTCAAGTGCAGATTGCAATGTCATATTTTATGCCTTGTGTATAGGTTAGATTTGGGAAGAATTCCTCTATTTAAATAGTAGTGAAAATTTTATAAACTCATAAAGTTATATATTTTGATCATCGATCATCAGTTGAGATCAATGATCGTAGTAATCATGTATCAGATTGGATCATCCAACAATTAGGATCGAGACTATTCGCCTATATGGGAAGTTATTCTGAGACTGTTGGATCAAAGCTTGAATGATATTAATTGAATATCATCGGATCATAGATCAGGTGCCTTAGAATGATGGTTGTGGTGAATTTTCGAGCTCGAACAAGCTTGGGTTTTAATGGAGAATACCCATCCAAAAAGTGAAGAGTTTGGGGGTTAACGAAATCTCAACCACCCACAAAGTTCTTTGGTTATAAACCATTGGGAAACATGTAGTAAAGTGTGTGGATCCGGGTCTTGATAAAGTGGGTTTTGAAACTGACTCCCCATCGCCTACAATACTATATAGTGATACCATTTTGGTAAGTGGAAAATCATCGTTTGGTTAGGGTGATATTTTGGTTTATGGTCATATGGAGAGGGAGTGTTTATCTCTCAAACCAACTTAGAATGGAGGATTGCTAAAGGAGTTAACGTCGGTTTGAAGGGACACTTAAGGTGAAGCCACTTGAATTTTAAATTGTGAACTATGGTATTAATATAGAGTACAACTCCCTTCGAAGGAATATTGAACTTCATGTTGTGATGTACAATGGACATAGTATAAAATATGTTAATTGAAGGATCCTGGACACGATTTATGAGAAGAAAGAGACTGGGAGCTGCAGGTAGAAGAAGCTTATACCTCTTCTATTGTGGGTGATTGATCGGTAAGGTCATAATTTAGGTTTATTCATTGAAATTTGGCTTCAAAATAAGAGCCTAGAGATGCAAAAAATTTCTATCCTATTCTCTCTTCATTCCTCAGGTGTCCACCAACAAAAACTTATTTCTCTTGGTTCCAAATTAAGTATAAAATTCAGCCTCAAGCAGCGTAATCATCAGCAGTTGGTTCAACATCAATGCTAAATTAATTAAATATACAACAAATTCATATTTACTCTCTCTATGTTCATCAATTCTAATATACATTATGGTAAAAAAAACGCATCAAGGTAAAACTTGAGGTAATATTACAACTCTTTAATATTTTCTATTTTATTAAGAACATCGAAAGTTATAAGCAACATATCATTTAAGCTCATTTATTATAATCATCATATATGAGATTTCCTATACTCTATCCTTGCTATACCTGCTACCCATAACTATTATTTTCCCATCTATTGTTTTGTACTCCTTCGCCACCTCATGAACTTATCATGACCAAGAACACCATTCATTGTCATAATTCTCCATCTCATTTCAAATAACTTGTAGGATTCAGAATGAGTTTCAAACTTGTATATTGTTCAACTTAACCTAACACTATTAGCTTCCTACCCATCACTATTAGTGATAATCACTCAAAGGAAGAGTTACTTTGCAGAACCCCACACATTAAGGCTTGTAGCATCATGGGGAGACGTGGTTTTGTTAGACAAGAACCCTGGTCATTGACAAGCAAGTAGTAAATATTGGGTCAATGTGCAACTTTGATGGGGAAAATGTGATTCTCGTGACATTGAGAGACAAAGTTTTAGACTATACAATAGATAACAAGTCAATTTACCTATCACCCACTAATGTTATGATTGCAATCAATGATCCATATTATTTTCGGCATGAAATGAAAGCAGAGATATAATAAAGAAATGTACAGAGATATCTCAGATATCCCATTGTTGGCATGTTCACAGGAACAATGTTCTTGTCATTGATGGAAAGAACACATAGGAAGGAGAAGCTCGGGAAGAGAAGTGACAGTGATCGGTGGATCCCATTCAAAATTCCTGATGACTGTCAGATCTGAATTAAGATAGGAGGAGAACGTAGATGGAGGACATATATCGGGCATTAGATCTGAGCACGGGGACTGACCGTCATCTAATCTAGGAGAACCTGCACAATCTTCAAAGTACAAAGTGAAGCAGGTTCACAAAATCCCAAAATAAGGAGGACCGTCCATCTTGAAGAAGGACATGTGGCTAAAGATAAACATTTCGCTGACTAAAAAGTCAAAGGAAGAAGGTGCCCTAACCACTCGAACTCATGAAATGTGAAATTGTGATATAATCGCAGCTGTTGGATCGAGGACAAATACTGCCCATCGACATAAAAAGGTCACTTGACGAAACATCATCCTTTCACTGACTGGAAAGTCAAAGGAATGAGGTTCCCTAACCTCTCGAACTCGCGATCTACAAAATCAAAAAATAATCCTAGTCATTGGATCAAGGATGAATCTGGGCCGATAGATCCAGGAGATGAATGTGGCAGACCATGTCAGAAAGGATAGGTGGAAGACTACGTTAGAAATTACACATGGCACGATCAGACAACGACAAGTGTCAAGATGATTCAACATTTCAGGAACCTGGAAATCACAATTTTGAGTGACACATGGCAGCCACACAAATCATGTCATGTCATCGAGTGATGTCATTCCAGGAGTTTAGTTTCAGGAGTTTTAGCATCAACACTCCCCCAAAGTCAATAAAGATGAAGTTTCGACGCGGAGGATAGTCGTCCGATCACCATGGAATGTGGACCATTGATCTGAAGAGCTCAAATGGCTAGCGAGTGGTCATATCTCATGGTCACATCATCAAGAGCTAGAGAGCATAGTTAGAGAAGCTAATCTCTATTTCGGAGTTCATGACATGGAGAGTCGAGATGTGACAGGGGAAGGAGAGAGGCTGGGTGGAAGACACATGTCAGAAGGTGGTAAACAGAGGAGGAAGAGGTAAGAGGTTTATGAGGGTCCCATACAAAATTACCTCATTCCAGACCCCCCCCCCCCTCCCGTTAAAGGCAGAAAGGCAGAGGGGGTCCAGAATTGAACCTCAATCGCAGATCTGGGTGCTTAAATCCCAGGCCTTCAAACTTGTGCTCTCCATTATGGAACCCCTCCCCATTAAAAGAAGAATGGTGAGGGGGGTCCGGAATTGAATCCCGACCATTAATCTAGGCACACGAATCCTGGCCACCTAAATCAACATGTTGCTTAGTGAAATGCACATTTTTCACTCAAACTTAGGATAAGTGGGTTTTAACCCACTTCTTGACATCTTTTCATGAAAGGGGGTCTCCTACTAGGAAAACACCCCCCATACATGATTAGGTGATAACAGACATAGAAGAC
Organism: Picea glauca; assembly: GCA_000966675.3. Lineage (NCBI taxonomy): Eukaryota > Viridiplantae > Streptophyta > Pinopsida > Pinales > Pinaceae > Picea > Picea glauca. Next base: position 515,737 of record JZKD02S1656904.1, read on the forward strand.
GAAGAGTCTCGAGGCCACTGCCAGTGGAGAGTAGACTCATCATAGAGTCGACTGACAAATGGAAGTGCGTCGAAGACTGTTACAGCAAGTGAAGCCAAATGACCTCATGAGAAGTGCTAGCAATTATGAACAAAAAAAAAGGCATGTAGTGGGATAGCACATGAGGCAGGCACAAGGTGCACTGAGACTATAAAAATGGAGTACAGAGAAGAGATTGGGGGGTTGATGTTGTGAGTGTTGCATGCGTGTAGAAACATGATGTGCAAGAGCTGAAGCATAAAAGAAGAAAATAATAGAAAGGCATATATGTTAGAAGAAGAGAAAGTTGAGGAGTGCATGCTGAGACAGAGGAGAAGATCAGAAAGATGAAGAGGATGCAAGTAGGAAGACAGTGGACACTGAGGTAGGAAGAGAAGAGAAGCATAGAAGAATAATGATAAGCCTAGTAAGCCAATGAAAACTATTGAATCACTATAATAAATTCACAGAAAGCAAATTTTTACATTTCAGGGTGGTTGGGAGGTGGTAGGGAGGACTTTTGTCTTCAAAGTTTCAAGTAGGTGCTTGAACGCAAGGAGTTATATCTTCCATCTGGTTGCAGCCAGAGAAGCCAGGGTGTCAGGGTGGTGCAAGGGAGAACATTGGTTCTCTGATATACAAGTCGGTGTCTTTATGACTAGAAGTTGGTGCTTCCATCTAGCTAGTGCTAGAACATTCAGGGAGTTGGTACTTCCTTCTAGTGGGTGCTAGAGAAACCAGAGAGTTGGTGATCTCAGCAAGTAGCAATTTTCAAAACAGAGGTAGCCTCATTATGAGTTGGTTCTCATAAGAATGATAATGTACAGAAAATAATTATCATATAAAGAAGAAGAGGTTTTCACCCTTTATGGGTTTCCTCGGGAATATCTGTCTCTGTATTATACGTGTGTGTGATTGATGTTAAATACTCTACTGCTTATTTATTTTGATCATTATTGAGAGTTTTGTAATGAATTTAAAAATGGATATAATTGTTTAAGAACAATAACAACTGATTCACCCCCCCCCCTCTCAGTTGTCCAACAATTGGTATCAGAGTCAACCCCTTTTATCTAAGGGTAGATCCTAGAGCTTAAAAATGTCAAGCCATGAAGGACCTTCAACTAATATGGCCCCTTTGTTCAATGGAACAAACTCTGCCTTCTAGAAAGTTAGAATGAGAACCTACATAATGGCTTTAGGTGCAGATGTCTGGGATGTGGTAGAGACTGGTTATGTAAAGCCAGTTGTACTAGCTAATGAGGATGACAAGATAGAATTCAGCTTCAATGCTAAGGCTATGAATGCTATTCTGAGTGGGCTTGTAGAAGAAGAATTTGTAAAAGTTATGCACTTAGAAACTGCCAACGAAATGTGGGACAAACTCATTAGCAATTATGAAGGTAATGAGAAGGTAAGGGATGCCAAGATTCAAACTTACAGAGTACGGTTTGAATAGATGAAGATGAAAGAGGATGAAATTGTTGGAAAGTACTTTCTGAGAGTTGAAGAACTGGTAAATGCAATGAAATCACTTGGTGAAAAAATTCAGGAACCCTCTTTAGTTCATAAAATTTTGAGATCTCTACCAGATAGGTTCAACCTAGAGGTCTCTACTATAGAATAACTTAATGATATAAAAGCCTTGGCCTTTGATCAACTTCTAGGAACGTTGACTTCATATGAAATGAGAATAGTTAAAGATAAACCCACCTCCAGAGAAGCATCATTTAAAGCAGACAAGAATGAGAATTCTGAGCCTGATGAAATTGAAGCAAAATTTGTGAGAAGACTAATGAAGGGATTAGGAAAATACAAAGGTAAACTTCCTTTCAAATGTTTCAACTGTGGTAAGATAGGTCATTTTGCAAATAAATGTCCTCACAAAAGAAAGGATCGGACATATGATGATGAGGAGAAGCACAATCACAAAAATTTCTTTGAAGAGAATAATTTTAAGAAGAAAAGTCTTTGTGTAAACAATGATGATGATCCTTCAGATGATGAAGACAGTGACTCCTCTATTGAAGATAAACTAAATGACTTCATGCTTATGGAAAAATAGGATTATGATAATAAAATCATAGGAAGTGGTGCTACTGAAGAAGAAGTTGTGGTTGATATGGAAGGAGAACTGATCAATGCACTGGAAAAGATTGACAGACTCAGAATTAAGAAGAGAAAATAAAAATGATTGTTGATACAGTTCAAGAAAGGAAGTAAAGAACCTGATGAAGACTTTATCCTACTAAAAGTGGAATTATAAGAGGCAAATAAAATGGAAGACATTCTGAAACAACAATTATCATAAAAAAAGGCAAGATGTGAAGCTCTGGAAAAGGAAGTAGTGAAAACTAGGAAAATGTTGGAGAAGTTTCAAGCCTTGTATCATCAGAATCTGTCAAGTATCAAAGACTTAGAAGAATTGGCCACCATTCTGATGTAGCAAAGAAACCCAAATCTGAAAACAGGTCTGGGTTATGAAGAGGAATCAAGTAGTGATCAGCCAAGCAACAAAGAACCCATCAAGTTTGTCAAATCTACCACCAATGACAACAAAAAACTTGCAAAAAAAAAAGAAGATAATCAACTGCCAAGGAGGAGTAACGAAAGAGGTACTAGAAATGAAACTATAGATCAAATAAATAATGTACTCTCTGTTCAAAGAAATCATCAACATGGAGGAAATCGACCTTCTCAAAGAAGACAACCATTTTCCAGGTACAAAGGATTTTTCTATGGATATTGTTATTTTTGTTCTAACTTTGGTCACAAAGTTGTAAACTGTTATTTAAGATTTAAATATGAGCAATCAAAATACTCAAGGAATAGATATCTTCTGCAACAAAAAATGAGACAGCCAAGTAACAAACAATCACAGACTGCAAATAATGTGATGGCTAGAAAAAGGACATAGGTTAAGTGTAACAATATTTATGATCCTTTATTCAATGAACCAGAATGTTACACCTGCCATAATTTTGGACATAAAGCTGTAGACTATCGCTTAAGGAACTACGAGCCAGATTTGGACCCATCTTATGAAAATGTCAAGGTTTGGAAGATGAAATAAAATGACAAGTGTGGACTAGTGTTGCCAGCCCAAAGACAACAGAACCCCTGGTATATTGACCAGTGGTTGCTCCAAACATATGATGGGAGACAAAGGTAATTTTCTATCTCTAAGTGAAAGAAAATAAAGAAATGTAACCTTTGGAAATGATGCTCCAGGTAAAATCAAGGGTAAAGGGATGGTGAGTCTAAGCAATGGCAAAGGAAAAGACCAGAATGTTCTCCTTGTACATGGGCTGAAACGTAATCTTCTCAGTGTAAGTCAAATGTGTGACAGAGGATGTGAAGTGATGTTCACTTCCAAGGACTGCAAGATAAAGTTTGTAAACTCAGGACAAGTAGTGGTTAAAGGCATAAGGACAGAAAATAATGTATATGTGCTGAAAGAAGATAGAGAAGAGTGTCATCTAAGAAAACATGATGAGATCTGGTTATGGCATAGGATACTTGGACATCTAAACTTTGACCACTTAATCAAGCTCAAAAATATAAGGTAGTAAAATATCTTCCAAAGATATCAAAGCCACAAAACTATGTGTGTAAACCCTGCCAAGTAGGAAAGCTAACCAAGACTCAGTTTAAATCCAAGAGGTCTACTTCAATAGAGAAACCACTCCAATTAGTTCATATGGATTTATGTGGACCATCAAGAAAGGAAGGCACAGGGAAGGAAAACTACTTCATGCTGATCATTGATGATTACTCCAGATTCACGTGGGTTGCTTTTCTCAAAGAAAAATCTAAAGACATTACGAAATTTAAAATATTTAAAGCTTTAACAAAAAATTAAATAGGCAACAGATTAAAGGTTGTAATATCAGACAGAGGAGGAGAATTTATGTCAAGTGATTTCAAGGAATTATGTGATAAACATGGGATCAAGAGAGAATACACTATCCCAAGAACTCCACAACAAAATGGAGTAGTTGAAAGGAAAAATAGAACAGTTCAACAAATGGACAGGTCAATGATGAATGAGAAGAACATTGGTCAAACCTACTGGGTAGAAGCAATACACACAACATTCCATGTTCTTAACAAAGCCCAGCTCAGACCACATAGTGACAAAATGCCCTATGAACTGTGGTATGGAAGACCTACTTCAATAAAAAACTTCAAAGTCTTTGGGAGTAAGTGCTACATAAAGAATAATAATGAAAACCTTGGCAAATATGATGGCAGGGCTGATGAAGGCATATTCTTAGGATATGCTACCAATAGTAAAGGATATAGATGCTTTAATAAAAGATTGCGCAAATTAGTTGATTGTATTGATTTAAAGGTTGATGAAGGAGTCCCAGTAACAAAGGTGAGCAATATTGAGTCTGCTTCAGAGGACACAGGTAAAGTTGAATATGAACAGGTCAAAGAATCATAAAAAAAAAGACTCTGAATCAGATGAAGATACAAATACTCAGGCAGATTCAAACCAGCAGACAACATCAAATCCTTCCTCCAGAATTACTCAAAAGAATCATCCTGCAAGTCAGATAATTCATGAGAAAGACAAAGGTGTACAAACCAGGAGAAGGATAATCAAAGACACCAAGAAATCACATATAGCCTTCATATCGATGGTGGAACCCAAGAACTTTAATGAAGCCAGTGAAGACATAAATTGGTTAAAGTCAATGAATGAGCAACTAGACCAGATTGAAAAGAATGACACTTGGGAACTCGTTCCTAGGCCAGCAGATAAAAATGTCATAGGCTCCAAATGGATATTTAAGAATAAGTTGAATGAGCAAGGACAAGTTGTCAGGAACAAAGAAAGATTGGTCTGTAAGGGATTTGCTCAAATAGAAGGACTGGATTTTGATGAAACATTTGCTCCCGTAGAAAGATTAGAAGCTATCAGAATATTTCTTGCCTATGCTTTTCATAAAAGGTTTAAAGTCTATCAAATGGATGTCAAGTCATATTTTCTAAATGGAGATTTAAAAGAAGAAGTCTATATGGAACAAATAGAGGGTTTCGAACTGTCTGATAACCCCAAATTTGTATGCAAGTTAAAGAAATATTTATATGGGTTAAAACAAGCCCCTCATGCCTGGTACCACAGACTGGATACATATCTCCAAGACAAAGGGTTCAAGAGAGGAATAGTTGACAACAATCTATATATCAAAATAGAGGGTAATGATATGCTCATCGTGTTGGTCTATGTAGATGACATCATCTTCAGATGTAATAAGGATTCATTGGTACAATGGTTTGCTTCTTCCATGGAGTCTAAGTTTGAAATGTCTATGATAGGTGAACTATCATTTTTTCTTGGTCTGCAAATTACTCAAAGGTCTAAAGGAATGTTCATTTCTCAAGAAAAATATCTAAGAGAAATGTTGAAAAGGTTTCAAATGGAAGATTCTAAACCTATGGGCACACCTATGGTTACTAGATGAAAATTAAGCAAGGATGATGACTCACCTGATATTGATCAAAGTTCATATAGGTTAATGATAGGAAACCTATTGTACATCACAGCATCTCGTCCAGACATAATGGATGTTGTTGGAATGGTAGGAAGATATCAGTTTTCACCTAAACAGAGTCATTTGCTAGCTGTTAAAAGGATATTTAGATATTTGAAAGAAACAATGAACTATGGCCTATGGTATCCTAAGAATCATAATTTTCAATTATTAGTCTACTCAGATGCTGATTGGGAAAACTGCATGGATGAAGGGAAAAGCACGAGTGGAGGTGCATTCTTCTTAGGAGATTCTCTAGTAGCGTGGTTGAGCAAAAAGAAAGGTTCCATTTATTTATCAACTATAGAGGAAGAATACATTGTTGCTGCTACTTGTTTCACTCAGGTATTATGGATGATTCAGACACTTGCAAACTTGGAGGTAAAATATACTACACTGATGCCAATTCATTGTGATAACACTAGTGCCATAAGTGTGTCCAAGAATCCTGTATTCCACTCCAAGACCAAGCATATTCCCATAAAATACCATTTTCTGAGAGAGCAGGTCACCAATCAGATTGTTCAGGTTCAATACATTCCAACCACAGAACAAATTGCAGACATCTTTACTAAACCCCTAGCCAAGACACCATTTGAATATCTATGTTAGAAGCCGGGTGTCATCTCATCTCACACCTAAGAGAATCCATCCTGTTAGGGGGAGTTTGTGTTGGTTTAATATCTGACACCTTCGAAAAATTACTACAACAACTCGGGGAGTGTGTTTTTTATTCGACATTGAAGTCAAAGGGGGAGAAGAACAACATGAATGGATGCTACGGTTGGAGATCGAGGTCTAAGCAGAATAGTGCAGCCTTTCAGGGTAGCCATCAATGCCAAAGGGGGAGATTATTGGCATGCTCATGGGAACAATGTTCTTTTCATTGATGGCAAGAACACACAGGAAGGAGAATCTTAGGAGGATAAGCGATAGTGATCGTTGGATCCCATTCAGAATTCTCGATGATCGTCAGATCTGAATTAAGATAGGAGGAGAACGCAGATGGAAGACAGATCTCAGGTGTTACATCTGAGCATGGGGGCCGACTGTTGTCCAATCCAAGAGAACCTGCATGATCTTCAAAGTACAAAGTGAAGCAGGTTCACAAAATCTCAAAAGTAGGAGGACCGTCCATCTTCAAGAAGGACACGTGGCTAAAGATCAACATTTCGCTGACTGAAAGATCAATGGAAGGAGGTACCCTAACCTCTCAATCTCGTGATATAATCTTAGCCATTAGATCAAGGACAAATCTATACCATCGATCCAAGAAGGATACATGGAAAAATATCATCCTTTCGCTAACTGGAAAGTCAAAGGAACGGGGTTCCCTAACCTATCAAACTCACGATATGCAAAATCGTGAAATAATCCTAGTTGTTGGATCAAGGACAAATCTAGGTTGTCATATCTAGGAGGTGAATGTGGCAGACCACATCAGAAAGGACAGGTGGAATACTATGTCAACAACGACATGTGGCACAATCAGACAAGGACAAGTGTCAATATGATTCAACATTTCAGGGACCTAGAAATCACAATTTTGAGTGACACATGGCATCCACATAGATCATGTCATGTCATCGAGTGAGGTCATTCTAGGAGTTTACTTTCAGTAGTTTTAGCATCAACACTCCCCCAAAGTCTCGAAAGTTGAAGTTTCAGGGTGGAGGATAGTCGTTCGATCACCACGGAACGTGGACCATTGACTTGAAGAGCGAAGAGCTCAAATGGCTAGCCAGTGGTCATATCTTGTGGTCACATCATCGAGAGCTAGAGAGCAGAGCTAGAGAAGCCAAAATCTATTTTAGAGTTC